>PVKC010040352.1:0-12359 GCA_004027635.1 Crocidura indochinensis | reverse complement strand
CACTATTCACGATAGCCAGGCTCTGGAAACAACCAAGATGCCCTTCAACAGACGAATGGCTAAAGAAACTGTGGTACATATACACAATGGAATATTATGCAGCCGTCAGGAGAGATGAAGTCATGAAGTTTTCCTATACATGGATGTACATGGAATCTACCATGCTGAGTGAAATGAGTCAGAGGGAGAGAGAGAGAGATGTAGAATTGTCTCACTCATCTATGGGTTCTGAGAATAATGTAAGTCATTTTTGCACCAATCCTCAGAGATAATGGGAGGAGGGTTGGAACTTCCATCTCACTTCATGTAGCTCACCATAATTAGTGGTGAGTGCAGCTATAGAAATAACTACACAGAGAACTATCTTAATCATATTCACGAATCAGGGAACTGGAGCCTGTATGGAGTACAGGTGGGGGTGGGTTGGGAGGGAGGGAGGGAGTTTTGGGACATTGGTGGTGGGGAACTTGCACTGATGAAGGGGGTGTTAAAAAAAGTTAAAGAAAAAAATAAAATAAAATAAAAAAAACAAAGGAATCGGGGCTCGGGAGATAGCATGGAGTTAAGTCGTTTGCCTTTCATGCAAAAAAGGTCATCGGTTCGAATCCCGGTGCCCCATATGGTCCCCCGTGCCTGCCAGGAGCAATTTCTGAGCATGGAGTCAGGAGTAACCCCTGAGCACTGTGTGACCCAAAACCCACAAAAAAATAATAATAAGGCCTCCCAATTCTTACCACAGGCTGTGTTCTTCACACTGGTTGTATAGAAAGAGGAGGTACAGTAAATGCACCCCATATACATCTCAACCCAGACCTTTGCCGGGTCTGTATTGGGAATTTAGGGGACAAAAAAAAGAACTGAGGTTAAAGAGGATTAAATATCATCAGGATTAAGGGATAAAAGGATAGAAGGATTTCTGAGGAGGAGAGGAGGGATAATATATAAGAGGAGCTATATACACTTTAGGCATGGATTGTTTATATTTTAGGTTTGGCTATCAGAGAGGAGTCCACTGTCTACAAACTCATGCCCACATAAAGACAGAAGTTAGTGATTCATTCTTGGGTTGTAGTTGGAAGCCTGACCCTCTTATGCTGGATCTGAGCTCTTAAGAATAATTGAATTAGGGACCCGGGAGATAGCATGGAGGTAAGGCGTTTGCCTTTCATGCAAAAGATCATCAGTTCGAATCCCTGTGCCCCATATGTCCCCCCGTGTCTGCCAGGAGCAATTTCTGAGCATGGAGCCAGGAGTAACCCCTGAGCACCGCTGGGTGTGACCCCTCCCCCAAAAAAAAGAAAAAAAAAAGAAATAATTGAATTAAGAAAAGATAATTGGGTCAGATACAGATTAGGAGTGAAACAAGGGAAACATGAAAGATAAGAGAGAAGAGAAAAGACATATAAGTAAATATGGTAAAAACAATAAGTTACAAATAATATTGGGCTTTGTATTGGAGGGTTTTCCAGATTCAAGGTGCTTAATCACTGACAGGGGTGGGCTGGAGCATTTTAGGACAAGCATAGTATTCATGTCTAGAGTGCTAAACAATGTGGTAGTGAGGGCTATAAGATGTGGCTACCCTATATAACAATGTCCACCTCATCTTATGTATAGATTTGCTAAAAAGAAACTAATAGCTTTCTTTTTACACTCTAGGTGTTGGATGTTCTCCACAGTTTCTTTTTAAAGTCAATATTGAACTATATTGCATAGTGATCTTTTGGATGCTTCTAATAATTATTACATTTGTGACTTTGTGCAAGTTAGATTTATATCCTAAGGCATGGTCTATTCTAGAGAAGGTTCCATGTGCATTTGAGAAGAATACATAGTCTACTTTCATGGGGTGGTGATCTCTGTATAAGTCTATTTGTCTTATTTCCTCTAACTTTTCATTTAGAATTCCTATGTCTTTGCTTGTTTTCTGCCTGGTGGATCTGTCTAGTGATGATAGTGGAGTATTAAAATCTCCTACTACTATCATATTTTCTTCCATATGTTTCTCTAGGTTTGAGAGCAAATGCCTTACATATTTTGCTGATTGTACAGTCAGTGCATAAATATTGATAAGTGTTAGCACTTCTTGGTCTAATGTTCCCCTGATCAGTAAGTAGTAACCGTCTTGGTCTCTAAGCACTTTCTTAAGGTTGAATGCATTTTGTTCTGATATAAGAATGTCTTCCCAGATTTTTCTGTTTTCCATTGGCTTGAATAATTGGTTTCCATCCTTTTACTCTAAGCCTGTGTCTATCCTATTCAATTTTTATGCTTCTTGCAGGCAGCAGATATCTGGTTTTTATTTTCTGATCCAACCTTCTACTCTGTGCCTCTTAATAGGGGACAAGCTCACCTAATTAGGGAAAATAAACTCAAAATCGGATATACCTTTAATCACTATTAATTCAGTTTGTATAGCAGATCACTTATTTAAACAAAATTAAAACTCAACATTCAAAACCATTAAATGCAAATAAATATGGGTAATCTAAAGAAGACACTAGCAGCTGGGGAAATGGAGAGAAATCCTATCAAGTTTCCAAGTACACCAAAATGCACGAGCCCAATCGATGAGAACCTAAGAGTGACAATGAATGTCTTAGCAGTGGAAATCAAGGAATCACTAGCATGCAAAATTTATAGGTAAATAATTCAACCAAATTAAAGAAAAAATTTTTCAGAAGATTAAAGAATCCATACAAATGGAACTAAGGAAAATAAAAAATAAAACATGATAGCCAACCATAATAGCAGAGTTACACAGTTAGAAGAATGCATAGAAGAACTTGAAGAAAAACTACAAAACAACAATGACAAAGAAATCAATAAGAAAGCAAAAGACAAAATATTGGGGAAAATGTAGTCACCTAATGAATAAAGATAAAAGAAATAACCTACAAATTGTAGGAATACCAGAAGAAGAGGAAAAAGGGAATTGAGAAGAACAAGTAGCGAGGGAAATCATAGCAGAGAAGTTTCCCACCCTCTGTTACTCTATATTAAAAGGATTTTTCCCATCTTTTTCTTAAACTGCTTTGGTTTTAAGTTTTGCCACAGATTCAAAACAGCCACTAACAAACTATTTTTTCCACAGTTACTTTTTAATTAAACTCACTCCTGATACTATATTTGCTCCTTTGAAGTCAACCAAATAAACCAGTCAGTAATCCATTAAAAAACTTCTCTTCAGTTTGTTTCTAAGCTCAGGTCATTAATCTGTCACCAAGCCATAAATGGCAGTGGTTATCCATGTTTTTTATTCCTGAAGACATATGACATTGTCTTTAAGCCAGCAATAATAGTCAAAGTAAAAGGTGAAAAAAAGTTTTACAAAATATTTTGTAAATATTTTTCTTTAATTCACTAGAACTGCTAATCACTTTGCTTGAACACTATGAGTGAATTAGAGTAATTTTAATTTTATTAGCAAGTGAGCAACTCTATAAATCCAAGCTTTCTACTGGAAAGATATTACTTTAAATCAGTGGTCCTCAAACCGCGAGCCACATATTGTATTTTTTCCTGTTTTGTTTCTTCACATCAAAATAAGATGTATGCAGTGTGCATAGGACTTTGTTCATAATTTTTGTTTTTACTATAGTCTGGCCCTCCAATGGTCTGAGGGTCAGTGAAGTGGGCCCCTGTTTAAAAAGTTTGAGGACCCTTGCTTTAAATGGATATAACAGAGTGATCAGGAACTGACTTAATTCTAAATAAACATTTGCTCATAAAATTACCCCTTTTTAATTGAGGATATCATCTTGGAAAGTTTGCTGATATTTTATTTTGTAAAGGATCTACACAGTTTTTATGCCATGAATTTGTTGAATAAGATACTGTAATCTCATCTTCACACATTAGATTTGGGTTTCTTTATGTTTCCCACTAATTAATGAACAGTCTTTTCTCTAGTATGTTTAATACAAGGGTCTTCTGAATTATTAGGAATGTTCTTTCTTAAAGTAATGGATATCTTGGTGGCTGCTTTAAACTACTTGACAAATTTTCCGTTTTTATGTTATGCACTTTCACATGCTTATTCCATTTCAAAATGAAAAGAAAAATCTTTCAGGTCATCCTAACTCAAATTAAAAAGTTCCTAGGGTCGGAGTGGTGGCACAAGCAGTAGGGAGTTTGCCTTACACATGCTAACATAGGACAAACTGCTGTTTGATCCTCCAGCATACCATATGGTCCCCCAAGTTAGGAGCAATTTCTGTGTGTATATACAGGACTAACCCCTGAGCATCAGTGGGTGTGGGTTCAAAGAGCAATAAATAAATAAAGACAAATAAAAAATAAAAAACTCCTAAAAATCAGTCACTCCCACCAACTCTACTGCTGACAACTACATCAAAGTCTCTACAAGTCATTAATTGTAAAAAGCTCCACCCCTGGAACATTTTTGTCTGGCTGTGCCCTCTATAGTCTACTTTTAGCTAACTTGCTAACTTGCTATTCTGTGTGTGTGTGTGTGTGTGTGTGTGTGTGTGTGTGTGTGTGTGTGGTTTTTGAGTCACACCCGGCAGTGCTCAGGGGTTATTCCTGGCTCCATGCTCAGAAATTGCTCTTGGCATGCATGGGGAATCATATGGGATGCTGGGATTCGAACTGATGACCTTCTGCATGAAAGGCAAACGCCTTACCTCCATGCTATCTCTCCGACCCCTAACTTGCTATTCTTAAAACTTGCTATTTCACAGGTTGCTTATATCAAACCACTATTCAAATCTCAGTGCTTCCTATTTCTCTACAGGTCAGTTTTTATTATTAAATGCAATTTATTACATGACCTTGTATCCTTTCATCTCTCTGATTCCATTCTGAAAACTTATTTCCTTTACACTTCTTAACTTTTGATTTCCTAAAGTTCTTCTAACTTCTTGGCATTTGTTTATTATATCAGCAATGTGATTACAATTTTTCCTGCATAAACTTTTCTTCACTCTCAGATCCCTAATGGATTTCTCTTATTTTCACTGGGTCTACATTTATGCTTTATTTTTTGAATAAGAATTTCCTAATTTGGGGCTGGAGCAATGATACAGGAGGTAAGGCATTTGCCTTGCACACAGCTGACCCAATTTGATCCCAGCATCTCATGTGGTTCCCCGAACTGCCCAGGAATGATATCTGAGTGTAGAGCCAAGAATAACACCTGAACACTGCCAGGTGTGTCTCCAAACCAAAACAAAACGAAAGTAGACTTGTCTAATTTTCTTATTTAAAATAATAATCTTGAACTAGTTATGCTATTTTTCTCAAATTACTTGTATAGTGCATAATACTATATTACAGTGTATTCTATTTTTCATATTAATGTGCCCCTTATTTTAAAACAAACTTTGAAATTTAACTAAAAACTTCCATTGTTTATTTTGGTGTCATATACATCAATTGCTCTTAATTGTTACATGCTGAATTAGACTGATCACCTAATGAGTGGCAAAGTACCATGTATTATACTGGTTACAGATGGGGAGTGGGAGTATACACTTGGATGTTCTATTCTTGGCCTTTTTCTCTGATTGCATTCAACATACATGAATATTCATTAGATGTTTATTTTGGGACTAAAATATCAAATGCTCATTTAGTAAATATGGTGATAAGGAAAAGCAAAGGACAATCCTCTGGAAATGGAAATAAAGATCACATTTTCTTTTAGGTTCTCAAAATATGCCCAGAATGTGAAGTGTGAGCATGCGCTATAGTAGACTTCTGGATGTAAATCTGTATATGCAGGAAGATTTTTTTTTTTTTTGGTCTTCCTTGTTGGAGATCCCAATCAACCATAATTTCACTATTGTAAGAACTGAAACTCTCTCAGAAATAGAGTCTAGAGTGAACCAAGAATTTAAGTATAGTCTGATTTCTGTGGTATAATGCAAGATTTCTTAAACTTTTATCACTAGGGATCCCTTTACATCTAAGAAATCTTTACATTATAAAATAGGCATTTAAAGTAGGTATACAAATAAAGCATTGCTTAATAATAAGTTATACAAAATTTATTTTAAGCTAACTTGCAAAATTTTCTGTAATCTTAGTGTTTATTAGAGTACCCATATGAGGTCAGTTTAAAATAATAGGATCTAAAGCAGGGGTCTCAAACTTGCCGCCCAAGGGCCGCAAACGACCCTGCATACATTTTGTGGCCCTGCTCTAGAGGAATCTTTTTCTATTTTGTTTTGCTTTAGTTGTTTGGGTCACACCCCCCAATGTTAAGGCTTACTTCCGACTTTGCGCTCAAGGATCATCCGACTTTGCCTCCTGCAAGTAAATTGAGTTTGAGACCCCTGATCTAAAGTATTCAGAACCAATATTGTTATGTTGCAGAATTTTCATTAGAATATCTGCAAAGGGCCCGGGAGATAGCATGGAGGTAAGGCGTTTGCCTTTCATGCAAAAGGTCATCGGATTGAATCCCCTTGCCCCAATATGCCTGCCAGGAGTAATTTCTGAGCATGGAGCCAGGAGTAACCCCTGAGCACTGCCGGGTGTGACCCAAAAACAAAAACAAAAACAAAAAAAGAATATCTGCAAAATATTAGAGAATGAACAGTTCTCACACCATTTTATAAATGAAATAATAATCACCCCACACAATTGTAGTGACTTATTTAAATTGTGCAATTAGCTCCTCACAGATTTAAATTACCACTAAGGTTAACTGACTTTCAAAAATATGCTCTTTTCACTCTGTTACTTTCATAGTTATGGGTTTATCTGTTACCCACACTAGCTCTCAATTTTTTGCATTAGATAAAAAGGGCTCTCAAACACTACTCAGTTGACCTAAGTACTACTTCTTGACTACCAGACCAGGTGGTTCAGTAGTACTTTCTTTTTAGAGAACTTTCTGTTTATTTCAGAAATATACATGTTAATATTCAGTATCAAAACAATTTTATTATGGTTTCCCTTTCTCCCAACCAGCCCCCAAAGAGGCCACACCAAAGAAGAGGACCTTGAAAGCCAATAACTTTTGGGATATTTATATATACATATACCTCATTGTTCTCGTTGAAAAGGTACATCTAGAAGGGAAAATGAGATCTTCAGTAATCGCATTGCTAGCCCAGATGGAATGGGTCTCTGTTCCCCAAGCCCAGAGCAGAATTTGAAAATAATATGAAAGGTTTGTATATATATTCAAGATTTCTCTAGAAGTAACTACTATATTAGCAATTATATCATGCACAATGCTCACTTTAACCTAAAGACATATGATTCATTATTTTGGGAATATGTTGAGAATTCAGACAAGGATTTGGAATCAGATTTAATTGTTTTAATTTCTGGAGAGTCACCTCTTTCTTTCTTTTTTTGTTCCACAACCAGTTGTGCTCAAATGTTTACTTTTAGCTTTATACTCAGAGAACCATTCCTAACATGCTCAGGGAGAAATGGGGAACATAAGAGGAACCAGGAATCAAGCCTAGGTCAGCCATGTGCAAGGCAAGTGCTCTTCCCACTGTGATGTGGCTTCAACTTCTTGTATCACTTGATTTAAAAATAAAAAAATGTTGTCTGGAGAAGTCTTAAAGTTGAAAAACTAAATAACTAATAAACTAATTTGGTGTTGGCTCTTGTTGAAATTTCTTTTCATTCAGTCTGGCTAGTCTTTTTAAAGAGTACTGAGGTTCCTCATAATGCAGTCTTTCTCTGGAGTAGGTGTCTCTGTAAGGCAAATCCAGTCTTTTCCCTTCTCTAGGAAAAGGACAGAAATCAATCAAGTGAAAAGTTCCATTCTGAAAGAGATAAACGATTAGGCTGCTGCTTCAAAACTATAGAATGACCTGGAATGTCTTACAAACACTTGCTACAATAGAAAAAATAAAGCAATTATATACTCTGTCTATGACAACATACTTGTAAGTTCATATGCTTTCTGGTCACATTTCCTTAGATGTTCCCAAAAGTGCTCTGCCATTCACCCAAAGGAAATCGCTGGAGAGAAGGAAAAAAGTTTGTTGGAAAAGACAACTTGGGTGGGAGTAGGAGCAAAAGCAACTTTTCAATTAAATGTCAGCCCTAGGTGGAAGGTCAACTTCAGCAAGCTTCCATTGGGTGTAATCAGGGTTGGAGAAAAAGACAAAAGCGGGACAGTACTTGGGGCTCTATAACTCATTGAGGTCTAGCAGTGTCTAGTCCAACATCCTTTATGTATAGAGATGCTTCCCTTTTGTGCAATTCAATTTATATTCCAAATTTATCTTTCCCAACTTGGCTACTAATGTCTCAGTCAACTCAAAAGAGACCTCTGCTCTTTGGGTTTATCAGTAAAAATCTTTATCTCTTCTTCACATTTTTCTTCTTTTTGAGAAACCTTTTCCTCAGCAGAAATCAGACACTCCATATTCTAGTCCAGCAGTATATTCTACTCCATCTCTCTGCAAGAGTACTCTGATCATTCAGACTACTCCTGATTTCAATTAGTAAATTATTAATTTACTAGTTTCTTCTTCATACTTCTGATCTGCCTTTTCTGTAACATGCTTAGTTTCTTTGAGCTGAATTTCCTGAAGTTCCTTTTTTTCTTTCTCTTCTAAAACCTGGATTTCAATGACCATCATCCCTGTCTTTCATCAGCTGCTTTCTCAACAGTTTTTATAGGGTAGTTTCCAGGAATTCCTAGCCAGAACTATGGTCCAGTTCTTCTTTGACTATATGAATCCTATGATTCAAGGATGCCATTTTTACCTTTGCCTGTTCTAGGACCCACCTTTCACCCTCCACTTTCCACTGGAAGTGCTCAGTTCTCTTCTCCTCCTGATGCAGAGCCTGGATCTTATCCTTTGCATTCTCACTGGTAGTGATGCTGTCTATGGTCCTCCTAAACTCAGCTTCCTGTGCTCTCAGCTCCTCCACTCATCACTTCAGTTGCTTCTTAGACTTTCCTTAGCCTAGCCTCTATATTGCTTCTACTCTATTCCCACTAAGTCTATAACAGAAAATATTGCAGCTAACAAGTATAACATCAATGGGACTATTCAACTCTTCTTTAGATAATTTTTCTTTATTAAATTAATCTTAGAAAAATGGTCAATTATTTTGAATAATTCTTACTGACACATTTGAGATAATAAGAAAATATGTTTAAATAATTTAGACAGTTTTGCATGTTATTTTCACCAAAACTAGTGGTCTTTTGGTCAGTGAGTTTGTCAACTACACTGAAAACATACTCATCATAGGTTTTCATTTATATGTGTATCTTTATAAGATAGTGGAAAACTCTACCAAGAGATAAAATCATCATCAAATCATCAATAATGGTCACTAGAGTACTACATTATCATCAGTTGTCTGAAATAACTTGATTTCATGGATACTGAAGATAGAAGGTGGAAATAAACTCAAGTATGATGTGACAGTTCTGACAAGAAAAATAGAGGTGGATGTCAGAATTCTGAGTGACTATGGAGCTATTCGAGTGCTTTCAAGAATACAGTGGACCTAGGTAGCTAGTAGTATGTGATTGCATTTAGCTTGGTATTAAGAGATGTTGAGGAGTTGAGCAGTGTTCAAGTGGGGCTCAGCAGCAGAATGTAAATATGCCTTGCAATATATGAAGTCTGAGTTAACTCACTCAAAATAAAGAATAAATAATATTTGGATTAGGAAGATAGCTCAAGAGTGATAGCTCACGCTTTTCATGTGGGATCTACTATTCTATTTCCAATGTAATGTATAGTTCCCTTGATTACCCCTGGAGTGACTCCCAAAACAGTGATAGGCATAGCTTCCTAGTATATGTGGGTATAACCTCCCAAAGAAACAAACTTAGATTATCAGCTTAATGTGGTGTATTTTATTATTTAAAATGATTCTATCACATCAGGGACTAATTGTAGGTGATTTTAATGTGATCAGTGATATGACAAGGTTTTTATTTTTTTCTCAAATCCAAATAGCTAAGCACACTGAAGCAAAGTGAGACTTTTATGCTAAATATGAGAGGACCGGGGAGATAGCACATTGGTAGGGCAATTGCCTTGCAAGCAACCGACCTGGGAACGAACTGGGTTAGATTCCTGACATCCCATATAATCTATGAGCCTGCCAAGAGTGATTTCTGAGTGCAGAGCTAGAAATAACTCCTAAGCACCACTATGTGTGGTTCAAAAAGCCATAAAAAGGTGAATATCAGGGCCAGTGAGGTGGTGCTAGAGGTAAGGTGTCTGCCTTGCAAGCCAAGGAAGGACCACGGTTCGATCCCCTGGCATCCCATATGGTCCCCCCAAGCTAGGGGCAATTTCTGAGTGCTTATCCAGGAGTAACCCCTGAACATCAAAGGGGTGTGGCCCCCAAAACAAAACAAAACAAAACAAAAAGGTGAATATCACTGTGTGGCCAAAAAGCCATAGAAAGGTGAATAGCACTGTGCGGCCCAAAAAGCCATAAAAAGGTGATTATCAGAGTTTTCATCTAATTTAGTTTTTCTCGTGTATGTGAAAAGGTCAAGTTTTCTATAGCTTAATTAGAGTTTACTCACTATAAAATATAAATCTGAGCTTAAAAGGTTTTCTGTGAGTTTACTAGATGATTACATTGATTTTAGAGATATATAATATAAATATATAAAGTACCATAAAGTATTTTATTATAAAAAATTATCAATAAATATTCTCCTCTTTGTAGCAAAACTTAGTAAAAGTAGGATGTCGTATCTAATTAACCAATTCTACTTTAACCTGATGTCTAATGCCAGTATCAGGGTTTTAAATTATAGCTTACTGAGACATACATTTAGTCAATGTAAATGAGTAAATTACAAAAATATCTAAAGAATAAAAAAATGTTCAGAGTAGTCCAAGTTATATATTTACACAGAAAAGCTGACACAACTATCATTTCCAGTCTATTTAACATATAAACATATGACAGATCTGTTTTTATTACTGCCCATTTAGGACAATAGGAAGCGAATTCTCCATCTGGATCAACTTAAAAGTAAATAATAAACTTTAGATATACTATTATTAATATCAAATGAAAGGACTCTGAATACAATTTTATATTTCTAAATTACTGTCCCCTTAATTGGCAAAATATAAAGTAAGAGAAACAATCTTAGTTTTTCCAAATGTTATTTTCTATTAGGCACCCTGTTTTTCTGTGTCACCTGTACACTTCACTCCAAAAAGTGATAAAAATTTTGTGCATACAAATTTTAAGATTTTAAAACAACTTTTTTTCGTTTGCTATATAAAATCATATTCCATATAACTGTTTGTAAATTATTTTTATTTGTTTGTTAGCTTGTTATTTTGGGTGGGGAGGCTACCAGTATTACTCAAGGCATACTTCTGATTTTGCACTCAGTGATCACTTTGCTGGCTAGGCAAGAGGTTATACATGGTACTATCTGTCTACCCCCAAATGCTCTTGTATATTTACTGCCATTTTACTATCTGTTCATACCATATATTTTTTTTTTGGTTTTTGGGTCATACCTGGCAGCGCTCAGGGGTTATTCCTGGCTCCATGCTCAGAAATTGCTCCTGGCAGGCACGGGGGACCATATAGGGCACCGGGATTCGAACCGATGACCTTTTGCATGAAAGGCAACCGCCTTACCTCCATGCTATCTCCCGGGCCCCATCATACCATATTTTTACAGCTTCAAGTGACTACATCATAATAAAGAGCTTCATTATTTTTAAACTTTGTCTAAAATTTGGAAAGCTTACCTTTTATGATATAAAATTAGTATTTTGGCAGTGGGAAGAGTTGAGTCATACCCCTTTAGCAGTGCTCAGAACAGAATTCTGGCTGTGTGTTCGGAGTTTACCCCTGGCACAGAACTATGTGTAGTGCTGGGAATTGAACCCAGCAGGCATCCTGCCTTCAGTCAAGAGATTAGTTCATACAATAGTTTTACAAATTAAACATTTCCTACTTTCATAATGAATTTGTCTTGTAAATAAAAATATGGCAGGCAGACTTTTGAGATATGGTGGTATACTATCAAATTTCAAGAAAATGAAAGTTTCACAACCAAGATGCCCTTCAACAGATGAGTGGCTAAAGAAACTGTGGTACATAAACACAATGGGATACTATGCAGCCGTCAGGAGATGAAGTCATGAAATTTTCCTATACATGGATGTACATAGAATCTATTATGCTGAGTGAAGTAAATCAGAAGGAGAGAGAAAGATGCAGAATGGTTTCACTCATCTAGGGGTTTTAAGAAAAATGAAAGACATTTTTAACAGTATCTCAGAGACAGGAGAGATGAGGGCTGGTAGGTGCAGCTCATGACATGAAGCTCACCACATAGAGTGATCAGTGCAGTTAGAGAAATAACTACACTGAAAACTATCATAACAATATGAATGAATGAATGA
>PVKC010040351.1:0-12355 GCA_004027635.1 Crocidura indochinensis | reverse complement strand
CTAAGGGGCCCGGGAGATAGCATGGAGGTAAGGCGTTTGCCTTTCATGTAAAAGGTCATCGGTTCGAATCCTGGTGCCCCATATGGTCCCCCGTGCCTGCCAGGAGCAATTTCTGAGCATGGAGCCAGGAGTAACCCCTGAGCACTGCCGGGTGTGACCCAAAAACCACACACACACAAAAAATGATATACAATGAATCAGAGCCCTTCCCACAACCAGTATCAACTTCCCTCCACCAAGAACCCAGAGTGTATCTTATACCATCATATATCCCCCCCTACCCCCCCAGCCTGCCAGTATAGCATGTGCCTTTAAGTTTATATTGTTAAAGTTTAAGTCTCTTGGTTCTATTATCATTGGCTTTGACTTGGATATTTAGTTCTGTCCTTATTTATTTGCCCACCAATGCATCCAAGTCCATTTGGCCCCTACCCCCTAGTCTTTCTTTGATCCTTTTTTTCTTAGTTTAATAGAAAAATGCAGGAATATGTGGCAAAATAATCTGTGTCCCAACGTTCTATGAAGAAGGCAGAAACTCCAATTTAAAAGATATGAGATTAAAACTCCAAAATGGTGTGTGACAGGTTTGTTTGCATAGGCACAGCAAAGTAAGGGGGAAATAGAAAGGAAAAACCTTTGGCCTAAAACCAGGGAGACTTACCCATGAAGCACCTGGCATAAGACCAACTATAGGTTTCAGGCATACTAAGTTGTCTAGCCTCACCATCTTTTACTGTGGTACCAGTAACAGTTCTTTACAATCATGGTTGTTCCAAACTCAGGTTTCTGTAGTTAGAAATTCTGTATTTTTTATAGATCCTATATCAAACTCAGGGTGACACTGTGCATCTTCTAGCTTCATCTCACCATTGGGTAGCAATGAAGGGAGCCCTGCCTTGAAAACAAGTTGTTGCTGTTACCAAATCATCTGGGTATCGTATGAACCCATTCTAGAGCAAGTCAAAACCAGGGCACAAAGCCAGTCCCTGGTACAAGACTGATTCCTGGTACTGGTGTAGGAAGTCATGCTGGTTCCATAAATGGGATACAAGGTTCAGAGGTGAATGACCTATGTCCAATCTTCTGGAGCCTTATCCTAATCACTATGACAAGTGTCCAGGCCGCAGTGGTCCTCAAACTATGGCCCGCTGGCCACATACTATATTTGTTCCTATTTTGTTTATTCAATTCAAAATAAGATATATATTCAGTGTGCATAGGAATTTGTTCGTAGTTTTTGTTTTTACTATAGTCCAGCCTCCAACGATCTGAGGGACAGTGAACTGGCCCCCTGTTTAAAAAGCTTGAGGACCCCTGGTCCAGGATGTAAGATCCAACTGCAATATAAAATTTATGTGTTCCTATCCCTATTAAATAAGAACTTGTTTGCATATGTAAGATTTCCCCATTTTAATGTGCCTATGCAAAAAGGAACAATGCCACATGGTACTACTGGTGCATATGAGGGTAAAAATTACAAGCCAAACACTCCCAATATGCTGGTTATAACATGAACTTGGAGCACAAGAAAGATTTGTCTACTAGAATTTCTGATTAAATGAACCAAAAAAGGGAATGTGAAAACTGCTGCTACATAAGAAGATAGACAATAAAAATTATTCCTACTAAGGATATACATCTAAAGAAATACTCAAAGGAAATATTCATGTCCCTTTAAATCTTTTGAAATAGTCAGGGTGGGGGGATAAAATCTGGAGCACAGTTTCACCCTGCGACATGGTCTTGTGGAGTCTGAAAATGGCTCCCAGCAGTCACATATCAGGAAATGTCCTTGAGCTAGGGGTTTCTCAGAAACCGAATCTGGTAGCAAGCAACAGTCCATAGTGAAGGGAGGTTGGGGGAGAAAGGGCCATTGAGAGCAAATCAGCAACGGTGGCCATGGTAGCTTCTTCTCAGACTGAGGAAAGGCAGATTGAGAATCTGTCTTTTTCCTTTGGGAGCTACTTGGCAGCTGGCTTGTGTGTTCAGTTTATGAGGAGTTAAGAACTGAGCATGATAAGGGTTAAATGGAGGGGTGATAACAGATATAGGGTGAGAGAGTGAAGGGATAGAAAATGATTTGTAAGGTGGTAAGCTGGGGTGGGGGACGAGGGATTATATATTACAGATGGAAGGACAATATACAACATAGACAGACATTATATATATTACAGAATGACATTACACAGGCATTTAGGTGGCCAGTACATACATTCACGTTGACACATAGAAACTGAAGACTGATCCATGGGTTACAGTTGAAAAGCTGACCCATATGGAATGAGTCAGAATGCTTAAAAATGCAAAGCCAACCCAGAAGACTCCATATGCCAGTTCTTCTTTTCCTCTTCAGCTGGTATGTTGGGGGCTCTGGGCAGGACAGCTAGCCATAGGACCCCTGGGCTGACCACTTAGTCCAAGGGACTAAGATCCCCCTATGCCAGACAGGTCTTCAAGGCCAAGTCTGGTTAATTGGGCCCTGGGGGGAGGGTGGGGGAGAAATCCCTTCCCTCTGCATACTGGACCCCATTCAGGAGTTCTTTTCTTACTAATATTCATTTTCAAAAGCGCACGGGCGCATTTGCGGCAGCGCAACATTATACATTTTAACAGTACTCAAAAATATTCTTAATTCTCGACTGTGTCTAGGGAAAAAATGGAATTTCCTAGATTTGGAGAATAATATTCAAATAGGTCTCTAAAATCAGTGTAATATGTAGACGTAACTTTCTACACAGTGGTCCTCTCTGATTGCCAAGCCCAATCGATAAACAATTCATCTATACAATGTATTTAACCCCTCTGATATATTTCCCCTCCTCCACACAGAGCCCCTTCTTTCTCCCTCATCTCCCAATCCGGAGTCATTATCTTCCCTTTAATTAACTCTCTTTACCCTCATTTCTTTACTTTGTTAGGCACCAAGACCAACCTCCTGCCCCCAACAGATTCCGCCCTTTTGCACACCCCTACAAAGATCATTATTTCTCTTAACTCTCTCACCCCCAACCATCAGTACCCCACATTTACCCTTTTTAACTTCAGTACTACACAGTTTTAATCACAGACCAAAGTCGTGCATTGGATTTAACAAGCCCCACTATTTCAAAAGACATAAAATGGACACATATGCTTTTTGAATATTTTATGTCTATTTTCTTTAATGGCTATAACTCTTTCTAAATATTCTTTTACCGTGACAATTCTACCCACTTTTTATCTTGTCTTCTCTTTGTGTTCTGTTAAATAAGGAATTTTGGTGGAAGAGTCCCTCAGTTTAATGCTTATGATTGAACCATGTCATAGGGATTGTTGGGCTTGTTCTTATGGCCTCTATATGAACCAATAACGCCACGTAGCATTGTTCCTTGTTTGCATAGGCACATTAAAATGAGAAAATATTACATATACAAATAAGTTCTTATCTAATTGAGGTCGGAACACACAAATCTCGTAGTGCAACGGGACCTCGCACCCTGAACATTGATATAATGACCTGGCACAGGCCTCAGAAGAATGGGCATCCTCCGTTCTTCCCTGAACCAGGCCAACTATCTACGAAACATCCAAGGTTTTTATAACAACATCTGGAAGCAATCCTCTACCAGGGAAGCCCTATCATGGCTCTGACATTAACCTGCTCAACAGAGACTTCCCTTAACACTAAGAAGACTTGACAGCAACAATAACCTGCTCTACAGGACAGGGTTTTCAGCATTGCCCTTTAAGTGTGAGGTGAAATGAGAGGACTCTCTGCACCATCCTGACTGCAATATAGGATATGCAGATTCCAGGATCTTTTATACAGAAACATAATACCAACAACAGAGACTGTGTGAAAAATGAAACTGTATTGGCACTACAGACAATGACCTGGATTGGAAAAACTAGTTTGCCTGGAGCCTAGAGTTGGTCTTATGCCAGGAAACTTCAGGGGTAGGGTTTCCTTGTATTTAGGCCAAGGTTTTTTCTTTCCATGTTCCTCATATTTTGGTGGGCTTATGCAAACAATAATTGCCACTCTAACACTGTTTTTACTGTGCTCCTTTGACTCTAATCCTTAAGAAAAACAACCCACTTAAACTTTTGAGCTTAATTTAAATTAATAGGCATGCGCATGGAAATGTAAAAAAGTACTTTGCTTTCTATGTTTAAGGAGATACATAAGTCTTATGTCTTTAGATTGTTTTGTGTGCTGCTAAGAAATATTATGTGCTACAATCTGGGGACTTGAGGAACAAAATAATTGTACATGGGTTCTATTTTATTTTTCTTAATGCTCTTTGGCTGAAAGTTCAAAGTTAAGATATCAGCAATGGGACTACTGAGAATTCTGCTTATGGGTGATTGTCCTTCCACTGTAACTTTACCTTGTCCTCTTTGTTTGCACTTTTGCTCTCATAATTAAAAATAAAAAATTAATAAAAAAATCACAAGAGGTGCAAAACCAACAAGTCAGATGGAAAGGTTTTCCATTTGCTAGATCAACTTTCATTGGTATGTTAAACTTTAAAACGATAAGGTAATGAGTACTGTAAGAGGAGTTTTTTCCATTCAGAATTGTCAAGGGTCTTGAAAATTCAGGTTCCTTTCCTAAAAGCAAACTAAATCATGATTATTCTGGTATAATGGTAATTGTACCTACAATTGAAGACAGATTACAATAACATATTCAATGAATGAGCTCTGTAGCCAGAGTTATGGCATGCGGTTATATAGTACCACTGTTTTTATTTATTTTTAAACAACTCGTCTCTTTTTGGGCATGTGGGTTGTTTTCACATTCTGGCTATTGTGAATAGTGCTTCAATGAACATAGGGATGCAGAAGAATTTTCTACATTGTGTTTTGGGGCTTTTTTTTGTTTGTTTGCTTGTTTGTTTTTGATCTTCGGGTCACACCCGAGAGTGCTCAGGGGTTACTCCTGGCTCTATGCTCAGAAATTGCTTCTGGCAGGCTCAGGGGACCATATGGGATATTGGGATTCAAACCACCATAGGCAAACACCCTACCTCCATGCTATCTCTTTGGCCCACCAAAGGTATATTCTTAAGAGGTGTAATGCTGGGTCTTGTGGATGCTCAATTTCTAGTTTTTTTTTTTTTTTGAGGAATACCTATATTATTTTCCAAAAAGGCTGGACCAGTCATCATTCCCCCTATCAGTGAGTGATAGTTTCTTTCTCCCCACGTCTTCACCAGCCCTGGTTGTTCTGTGAAACTCTGCTTTTCTGTAATACTCTTTCTATTGCTGCATATCAAGGTTTCCATGGCTTAAAAACACTTTTATTTATCTCTAAATAAAACAAGAGAATTCAGAAACCCTCTACACATAGGTGAGTTGACAGACACAGTTGTGACGCTAAATTAATAGCAAAGGGTATGTTGTGAATGCTTTTAGTGCTTAGAGATCAATTGTCTTTCCACATAGAATAAAATGGTCACATTTTGAAGCCTCTCCTTGGTAATTTCAATGCACCCTGTATTTTCACCTTAATTTTCTGTGTGATGATGGCCTCATTTCTAAAACAGTGTTACAAATGAAGAGGTAGGTGACTCAAGGCTTTATAGGAAATCTGCCTTAAAGATGGATGAAATGATTATGTGGCCTGTTTCCTTTCCAAATGTATCACTGCCTAAAGAGTTTACTGTATTAGTTTTATGCATGAGTGCCTTATTTGTTTCATATGAGACAGTACTAGGCTACTGGAGCAAAGTATCATTAGGTTTAGAAAAGATTTGGATCAGCAGTGCTTTTTCATCAAGGATCATTGGACACTGATTTCTTGTCATTTTTTATGGGTTGACTAAGTAGCAAATATCACATAAAGCATGCGCAAAGACATGACATTTGACATCTGTGAAGTGGTATTCCACTTAAAAAATGCACAAGTGCAGCATTGCTAATCACTTGTCCATTTATTTCACTTCAGGGCACTGTGATTACTGGTCTTTTTCTTCCAAGTTTGATGCTTAATATTGGTCAAAAGCTAATCTTGGCCTTTTTCATTTTAGGTGTAGTTTCTGTGCCTCTAGACTTGATGATCAATTTAATGCTATAAGAGAAAAAAAGAGCAAATCAGGGTATGAGAGAGGTGCTTATATATGATTTTGCCTATCTACAAAATGCTTAACCAGTCTCCCTCAGTTACTTTTTATCACACAACTCTGAATTATCCCCATTTTATTTATAGAGGTGATAGGGAATTTAGTAATTTCCTTGGCTTATACATTTACTTTAAGGATAAGGCTGAGACTGGAACTCAGGTTGTCAATTTCTAGATTTCCATACTATTTATTACCCTCTTCAGTTCATTGAAATACTTAAAAAATATTTGTGTCTCAGGTATTTACTTAATGTCTATGAAAAAGCTACCATTAAAACTGTAGAATATCTGGGGCCACAGTGGTGGTGCAAGAGGTATTTGGCCCATGCTAGCCTAGTACAGACCACGGTTCAATCCTCTGGCATCCCATATTGTCCCCCAAATCAGGAGCGATTTCTGAGTGCATAGCCATGAGTAACCCCTGAGCATGACCGGGTGTGTCCCAAAAGCAAACAAACAAAAATATACTGTACAATATCATTATATGGCAGTCAGTTTTAGGTAAAAGTTAAGTAATTAATAGTACCTCTCTAAAGATAATGGATTGGGATAAATAATACTTTAAAACGAGTCCAATAGTTGTGCATAAGTTATAAAAGGCTATACAGTGCCAAAAGTAAAGACAACTTTAATAATATTTATCATAATTGTCTCACTGACACTCTGGGAAGGGACAAGCTTTCCTGAAAGAAATGATATGTGACATGATAGTAGGGAATGAGGATACAGTGAGTGGGTTGAGGATATGAGGGCGATCTGGCTGCGACATCTGTCACCCCATTGATCACCAGAGTTGATTCGACTGATCTGCCTGGCTAGGCGGGTGTTTCCTTCCTACCTCACTGCTCCATGTGCATCTCTCCTGAAGCTGCGTGGTGGAAGAGGAAGGCCTTCCCCAAATAGAGACGAACCGTTCTTCAGTGGAGAGTATACGAGTAGCTGCACTCCCCTGCTAGAACCTCCAAATAAGCTCTCAAGAAGTGGGTCGAGGGGATGACTTTGCAGTCAGAAGGAAAAATGTGGTTTATGTAAAGAAATTAAAGATGAGAGCATCATGTTGAGTGAAAGAAGTCAGAAGGAGAGAGACAGACACAAAATAGTCTCACTCATCTATGGGATTTAAGAAAAATAAAAGACATTATTGTAATAATACCCAGAGACAATAGATAATGAAGGCTGGAAGGACTGGCTCATGATACAAAGAATGGTGAGTTCAGTTAGAGAAATAACTACACTAACAACTATTATGACAATACTAATAAATGACAGAAATAGAATGTCTTTCTCCAATACAGGCAGGGAGTGAGGGAAGAGTGGGATGGGGCCATTGGTGGTGGGAATGTTGACTGGTGAAAGAAGGTGTTCTTTTTATAACTGAAACCCAACTACAAACATGTTTGTAATTATGGTGTTTAAAGATGTTATTTTTCGAAAAATAAAGATGAGAGCATAAGCGCTAAGAGAGATGGCAATAGAAATGCATTAGGAAAGTAGCTCAAAAACTGAGAAAGACCATGTGAGAATGGCTTGGGTGACTACATCTTTCCAAAGCCTAAAGGGAAATTTTAGAAGGGTTTCAAATGGGTTTGACTTATACAAAGGTCATTCTGTTAGAGCATGCTCAGAATCCCATGACAGCTCCCATATATTCTTCAGAAACTATAGAAACTAAAAAACAAAACAAAACAATCTTGTGGGAGATTCAATCTTCTCTGTCCTATTTCAAACATAAGTTAAAACAACAACAACAGCAGCAAACAAATAGCAGCATCTAATGCTGTAATTTTTTTTGCTTTGGGTTTCACAAATGTGCTAGATATGATTTTTTCTCATGTTTTCCTGGAAACTCTAGACATACAATTTATTATCTGCTTATTCTAAGTGTTAGAAATTCTTGTTATGATATGTCAATGCTGTATAGTGATGCTACTGATCCCAGATGGCTTTCCTCACCTTTTAAAGTATAATTTGTAGGTGTTATTTAAAGCTCTGTTTTTGATCGATTTCTTTAAATTCCAGCTTGTAAGTATGAGTTTGTTATTCAACAAGTGTTTTTTTCAAGCTTTATTGATATAATATAGACATATAACAGCATGTTATGTGTTGTACAATAACAATAGTTAAGGTACACAATGTGCTGATATGATATACTTTGTTCAAGACCATCATTAACACCTACATCCAGTCACCATTACCATTCTTTTTATAGTGAAAATAGTTGATATATTCTCAACTTTCAAGTGTGAAATATAGCATTAATAACAATATCACTATGTCATACACTAGAACCCCAGAAGTTGTGTATTATAACATATTCTTTTTTGTGTGGGGTTCCTTATTGATTTTGATGTTACACACAGTTGTTCTCAAGAATCAATACTGCACTTCTTGTGGGACTTGGAAGACAAATTGGGTTGCCAGAAATGGAACCCAGGTCTACCACATAAAAAGCAAATGCCTTATCTGTTGTATTATCACTCTGGCCTCAGTAACTTATATTCTTATAACTAGAAATTTGTGGCCACATTTTCCATTTTCTCTTTTTCCTCATTCTAATGTATATTGGATAATTTCTCTTGGTAGGTACTTCATAATGTGCTCAGTATTTAATGATAAAGAGGACAAAGACCTGCAAGGTTTTCACAGTCAAAGGTTTAAGTTCAGAAGTGAATTTTTAAGTTCAGACTTACTCATCCAGTGGTCTACTGGGCCTAGCTCCAAAACAAAACACTTGGGAATGATGTATGTTCTTAGCCAGTTTACAGTACTGATTCTGTATGTCAACTTCTAGAGCTCTCTTGGATGAGTTATTCTCCACTGCTAACCTTAGTGTCCCAATGATTCTGGTCTCAAATTCTTAAATTTGAAACATTTGGCATAAGAATTTTACCTTCTTTGCCCCACTCATGTCCTCCTTCAAGGTTATCTTGTTATTGGAAGTTTGTTTCTTTGTGTTTTCATTGTTGATTGAATATCAATTGTAGATGATAGATATAGATGTAAATCTGTAATCAATTACTCTTTGTTGCATCTTTGATAAAAGATTTATCTTTTGGGCTGGAGAGATAGCACAGCAGTAGGGCATTTGCCTTACATACAGCCAATCCAGGAAGCACTGTGGTTCGAATTCCGGCATCCCATTTGGTTCCCTGTGCCTGCCAGGAGCAATTTCTGAGCACAGAGCCAGGATGAACCCCTGAGCACCACATGGTGTGACCCTAAAACCAAAAACCAAAAAAAAAAGTTTATCTTTTGAAAGTACAGTTCTATTGGATATCTCTTCTCCTATCCATAACACTCAGTTTCCTACTAAAATAAATTCCTAATCTTTTTGAAATTTATTCTTTATGAAATCACGAAGGGATCAGAGTTAAAAAGTTGATGACTAAGTTGAGCTTCAGACAATGTTCCAATACCCATCCCATTATCAATGTTCTTTCTTGCCACTAATGTTCCTCCATTTACCTCCCCTTGCCTCTACCTCTAGCATACCTCTTTTTCATTCTCTTTTATTTAGATGGAAATGGAAGACCCAACATTTCAGCTGTTTGCTCCTCCAGGCACCCATATTTTGGTTAAATTGTTTGATCTCTATTCTACAAGCACAGCTCATGCTATCTTACTTTTGATTCTTTTGCTAATAAGGTTCCCTCCAGCTGGAATAGTTACCCAAAATATGTCACCTGTCAAATTCCATCTTTCAAGACTTATCCCAAATGCTCCTTTCTTCATTAAGCCATTCTTGAGTTCCACAACAAGATGTGTTTTCTCATTTTTCCCCCAATCTGTCAGCAGACAAAATACTGATAAAAGACAGTTTATAAACAGGTGTTCATTTCAGCAGCTATTTATGAATACTGTGCACTATATCAGTAACATGTTTGTTTCTCATGTACTTATCATATTCTGTCTTACTGTTGCTACAAATTTATTTTTCATTTTTAACTTAAAATATTTATTGGGCAGTCAATGTGTCAAGCTCTCTGTATTTGAGTGTATTGAAATGGAAAGTTTCTGAGTCCTTCAGTGACACTGGTGCCACTAAAGCGATATGATTTCAGTGCTGAAATGTTAAGATCTACTCCATCAGTGGCAGAACCATTATTTTGATAAGAAAATAAAGTATGTTTGAATACTATCATGACTGGGGGTATAAAAGCCTCTCACCTAAAGTGCTATTAATTAATGCACCTTTTGCCTCAGCAGCATCTTGGAAGATGAGAAGAGATCCCATGTTATCCCTTTGTGTCAATGTTTGTATCTTTGTCCCCTGCATGTCCCTTGAGAGTAAACCAAAAATTAAAATCTGCTTTGAATTGTGTCCAAATAATAATTCTCACCTAGAAGATATTTCATCAGCAGCCTTAAGTGCTTTTCATAGAACAATAAAGCATCACAAAGACAGCAAACCACCCTCCACCACACAGTAGACTCAAGGTCTTATTTCATTTTTTATGAATTATAATAGACCCCAGTGGATCTTTCCATTTCAGAAACTAAATAATTACACTTTTAGAGCAATAGAGTAAAAACTTGTTCATGTGATCTCAGTTGACATCACACATTTCCCCAGATGCACATAACTAATCTGGAGGCCTTTTTATTGTTCAGGGCTATGATGATTCACTTCCATTTCTTTCAGGAAAGCCTTTCCCTATACTCAAAACCTTGAGTCTCTCCCTCCTTCCCATCAGGAAAATGAATTACTAGGTTTTAGACTGACTAGGAAAGTTGCCTGATCAAGTCTGTGCAAGGTGGATTTAGCATGAAGAGAATGCCTTAGGTCTCTTATTTGTACAGGTCACCACCAAGACCTTGGTTACTTTTCAATTCAAAGGTCTAAGATTAATTGTTGCAATAAAACACATATCTTAATAATAAATGTCTTAAAATCTTATAGTCATACATAAAATGGAAACTTGATAGAGTTGTTTTATAATCCACAACAATCCTAGGAATCAAAAGGCATAACCTTAATTTATAAAATAAAACACAGTCATAATAGACTTCATAATGACTATAGTTTATAATACAATGTTGCATATTTGAAAAGTGTTAAGAACATAAACCTTAAAATTTCTGTTTCCAAAGAAAAACTTTTTTGAATTTTGTAATATAGATATTTAATAGACTTGTAATCATTTTTGCAATATATGAATAATTGAATAATTTTGTTGCACAGCTGACTAATATGTCATATGACAATTATTTCTAAAAAGGATGTTACTGAAGATAGGAAAGGTGATAAAAACAGGAAAGGCATTTGAATTGCATGTGGCTAACCTAGGGTAAGTCCTCATCACCTCTTGTAATGCCTAAGTCTGCCAGGAGTGATCCAAAATGTCATACAACAGGGTGTCAACTATAACAACAACAACAACAACAGCAACAAAATAACAGGACAGTTGACTACTGTCACTTCATACCAGGATAATGTAATGGAGATTGAATTAATGCTGTCACCTTAAACAAATTAACTAGTTGAATAATCTATACACAATTCTTCAATCACTTTTCTAATCTCAGTTAAAAAATATCAATACTAGAGGGATAGTGCAGGGGTTAAGGAACTTCCTATCATCTTATTGATCCTTGTAGATTTCTTGAATCCTTTACCAGCATCACCAAGAGTTGCCCCTGAGCACCACTGGGTGTGCCCTCAATACAAAATAAATAAAAATTATTACCATGCTATAGGAAGCAAATATTATTTTTATCTCTGTATAGAATATTGCAACATGTTAATTCTTCAAAATGCAAAGCATTAAGCAAAAGAAAAATAGGAAAAGTATACTAGAAATAATGTCCTGGAAATAAATGACGAAAAAGTGGTAATATCATTATGGATTATGATGTTTTCTAGTATTAACTACAAAAATGCTGTCATTTCTATAATACTAATAACTATTTACTTTGTAATAGAAAGTATCTTATTTCCTCTAAACAAACTCTTGAAATTTCAGTGGCTTCAAATTATTCATCCAGTCCATGTTTTCTATCTTGCCTACTCCAGACTTTGAAAGGCCATCATCCAGGGCAAGTATGTTTTCTCTGTAAACCCAAACTTTGCCTGGAGAGACTTATCTAAGCCTTCCATTAGAAAATTCCACCCAGAAGATTCAAGTACTGTGCAAAAGTAAGGCCCCCTGTTTGTGACATCAGGCTGGGAATCTCTGCTAATCCATGCCTGCCTAGTGGGGCCAACTGCAAAGAACTGTGAGTTCTGTCTTTTCTTTGTTTTTATCTTTC
>PVKC010040350.1:0-12355 GCA_004027635.1 Crocidura indochinensis | reverse complement strand
AATCAAAGGCATTAAACTGGGGGACTCTTTCACCAAAATTCTTATTGAACAGCTCGTAAAGAGAAGATAAAAAGTGGTTAGAACCGTCTCTGTACAAGAGAATATTTAGTAAAACTTATAGCTGTCAAAGAAAAAGCACATAGAATATTCTAAAGAAATACGTGTTCATTGTATGTCTTTTGAAATAGTTGGGGGTTGTTACACACAATGGTGTTGGTCTGTGATTAGGATTGTGCAGTACTGAAGTTAAAAAGTTAAAATATGGGTTAGTGATGTTTGTGAGGGTGAGAGTAAAGGAGTAAAAATAAGCTTAGTAGGGGAGTGGGAAAGGGCAGAATACAAAATGGACATTCTGGATACACAAAACATAAGAATAGGGAATACTCATAATACATGGAGTGCGCGTGGTTTCCATATGTAAACTGGTCAGAAAATGCCAGTGACACTTAGTGCAACCGAGCAAATCTCAGCACCCCCCAAGTTAGGACCCACCATTTCTGGCTGCCTGGGCTGGAATCTAGGGTAGGCCTATAGGCCGGGGGCAGAAGAGGGGACATCTGGGGGCCTATGAAGGCTCCCAGTGCACCCAAGTTAGGGAGAAGGCCTTCCACATGGGGTTTCCTAAAACCCCATGCTGGGTAGATCTTGCCTCCAGCTCCAGAGAGGATCAATAATAATAATTTTTATTTTGATCAAAATGGATTACATATCTTTTAGAGTAATATTTTAGGTAAATATTGACATTGAATCAGGGGAATTCTCACGATCAAAGTTGTCATTCCTCCGCCCTCATTCTCAGCATGTATCCTATATTCCACTCCCCTACCCCCAGGCTGATAGTATAAGTGGTCTCCTCTGTGTCTAGCTTGTTGTAGATTGGATATTGATTCTGTTGTCATTGGCTTTGAATTTGGTGTCTAAGTCTGATCATTTTTATTACTACTTAGTGATCATACTGTTTGGTTTCTATTATTCCTCCCTCAATTTGAGAGGCGGAATAAGATGGTTCAAGTTATGTGGTTCTTTTTAAAGAAAAGAAAATAAGTAAAATGGGATAAAAAAACAAACAAGCAGAAAATGGGCAGAGTCTTTCTAGAGGCTATAAATATCAATTTGAGAGAAGAAAGGGAAAGAGGGAGAGAAACACACAACAGTACAAAAAGACAAATCAAACAAAAAATCCAAAGAGCACTACAGCAATAAATACAACAACCACCACACAATAACCACAGTCCTGAAATAAAAACAAAACAAAGCACAAAAAAAAAGAAAAAAACCCACAACAACAGTAACAAAACCAGAAAAAAATTTTGTGCTGCTTCTTTTTTTTCTGCATAGGCAAAGTAAATATTAGGGAAATTAGAAAGGGAATTCCCTTGGCCTAAGAGATACAGGGTTTCTCCATCCTTGAAGTATACTGTTATGGGAATAACTATGGAATCCATACATGTTTATTTACTCTCCCCTAGGTTCTTTTGTAGTGCATAGGAAACTTCTGCTCTGTCATGGATGGTGAAATCAGACCTCTGTATCTAGAGATCTTGGTATCTGTACAGGTCAAAGAATGGAGTCTCTGATGAAGTCTTTCTTTACGGTTCTAGAAGTTCTGTTCCATCATTGTTGCTTTCAGTCTTCTGTAGTTGGTGGTTTTGGTTTTTTATCCTAGGATGAAGTCTAGGATAGAGTCTTTTGTTTTGTTTCCAGAAGACCTGTTCAATTGCAGTTGTCTCAGTCAGACCTCTGGAATTAGAGATCTTTGTTGTTGTACAAATCATAGGTCAAATCCTAGACTAGGGCTTTTTTATTGGTCCCAGGGTATGTTCTGCCCAGTCATGGTTGACACCGTCAGTCTTTTGTAGATAGCGATCTTGGTTTTATCACTGATCAAAGGATGACAAGTCTTCTGATTTCATCTTATTGTTAGATGGTGAGGCAAGACAACCTGCTATTAGATCAAGATGTTGCCATTTCCTCATTTTCAGGATATCATATCAAAACTGGTGCATATTGGTGTCATTGCGGAATTAAAGATGTCCCAGAGGGAGTTTGGTTGCTGGAGCTGTTACAGAGAACTCTGTTGGTTCTATGTCTAAGATCGAGGACTCAGGGTTGGATGTTCACTGTCTAATCACCTGGAGTCTAAGTTGGGTCCACAAGACATATGTTCAAGGTGGGAGGTGCCCCTGTATTGTAAAAAAGTATGAGTGTTATCCCTAGTATATAAGATCTTGTTTTTATACATAAAATTTCCCCTTTTTTAGCATGCCTTTGCAGGAAGAAATGGTGCTATATTATATTGCTGGTGCATTTGGGGTGGGAGTGTCAGGCTCCGTCCTCTCTGTGCCCTGGTTTTGACCTGAGCTATTATCCCAGGAAAGACTTTTTTTTTTTTGGTTTTTGGGCCACACCCAGTGACGCTCAGGGGTTGCTCCTGGCTATGCACTCAGAAGTCGCTCCTGGCACGGGGGACCATATGGGAACCGGGGGATCAAACTGTGGTCTGTCCTAGGCTAGCGCAGGCAAGGCAGCAGGCACCTTACCTCCTGCACCACCTCCCGGCTCCCGGAAAGACTTTTTTATTGTAGGTTTTTGTACCAAGCAGAACTGAAAGAGGTGAAGTTAAGGAAGAGGAGAAAACAGAAACTAGACAAATATATATATATGCACATATATATACATATACTCATGTATGTAATGAAAAAAATTAAAAAAATATGTTAAAAAGGTATTTAAGGAAACAAAGTGATGGGGATAAACAGGTTAAGAGGTAGTATTATATAGGTCTTAAACTTATAAAGGAAATATAGGCTTCCCTATTGTCTTTTGAGATTTTCTTGTGGGGTGTGGGATCCAGGGCACATTTTCATCACACACCCTGGTCTGTTTGAGATTGAGAAAAGGTTTGTGGCAGAGAGATCTGGGGTAGAGTTCTTGCTCTGGGGATCCTTCTGGAGCTGAGACCTGTATCAAACAACAGTCCACGTTTGGGAGAGGTGAGGAGGGCCACACAACTGGGGTGTTGGTTGTAGTTTCTTGCCGGGCATGAGGTGTCGGTCTGGGTGGGTGTCCATTCACTTTGCTTGGGTGCTGGGTAATGGCTTATTGGGGTAGGAGGTTGGTCTTGGTACCTAATGGGTTATGAACTGAAGGTAAAGAGATTTAATAAGGTGGCATATCAGGTTGCGATTGGGGGTGAAGGGATAGTACAATTTCTGAAGATGCAGGAGAGGGGATAGTATATAGGAGGGGCTATATATACTATAGGCATGCTTCCGGTCCTTATAAAGGCCATAATCCAGAGATAAAGGGTATATTAAAGTGTTTTATCAAGACATTTTCATAATGTAAACTGAGTATGGTATCTAGTGTGATTGGGCACTGAGGTGTCAACTTAGGTTGCCCACCCTTTGTATCCAAGAGCCCCTGTGGACAGAAAAGCTGCGAGGTTATTTTAAATATAGTAAATTAAAGGCATTAAAACTTATTGTTATGTAACGCTTCCACTGGAGTCACTGACTTCCCATGATATTCTTTACTTTGATCCTGTATAAGATCCCTAAGACATTATTATAGGCCTTTATAGTAAAAGGCTGATTACATACCTGTTCTTTCTACGCTGTTGTTTCTGTTGTTACTGGTTTCTTTATGGTATAATGTGCAGTCAGGCTTTGTGTTGTTCCTCTTCCTCTTGTTCTGGGCACTACACCCCATTAAATGTTGACAATTTCAGTGTTTGGAGTTTCTACCCTGTTAAACCGTTGTATTTGTTCATGGAGTATTACATGTATATATGGTGTATATTCTAGGTACTTCAGAATAGTGCTATCATTCTGTGTTTATCTTTCATCTTCTGACTTACTTCATTTAACATAATATTTTGTAGATCCATCCACGTTGCTGCAAAGTCTATGATTGTATCATTTCTAACTGCTATGTAGTACTCCATTGTGTATAAATATCACATCTTCATGATCCAATCATTTGTTGTTGGATATCGAGGTTGGTTCCAAATTTTGGCTATTGTACTGAATGCTGCGATAAATAGTGGGGTGCACACATACTTTGGGATGAATGTCCTTTGGAGTTGGGGATATATACCCAGGAGAGCAATTGCTGGGTCATATGGCAGCTCAATTCTGAGTTTACTGAGCACTCTCCTGACTGTGGAAATGGAGATTATTATGCTGAGTAAAATGAGTCAGAGGAGGAGCCATAGAGTTTGTCTTTATATATAGTACTATTGACACAGTATAGTCTCACTCATTTGTGGGATATAAGAAAAATAAAAGATAGTATGATAATAATAATAAGAGACAATAGAAATGAGGGCTGGAGGACCAGCCCAAGATATGAATCCTGCCACAAAGAGCAGTGAGTGAAGTTAGAGCACTAACTGCACTGACAACTACCATGACAATGATCGTTGGAACTGATGACTCTGCATAAGATCTGAGTGCAAGTGAGCCAGAGAGATGCCACAGCAGGTAGGGTGTTTGTTTTGCATACGTCTGACCAGGACTGACTCAACTTTGATCCCTAGTATCCCATGTGGTCCTCTGAGCCTGACAGGAGTGATTTCTGAGCAGAGAGCCAGAAGTAACCCCTGAGCACTGCTGGGTGTGACCCCCCCCCCAAAAAAAAGAAAAAGAAAAAGAAAATATCTGTAACCACTGTGCTTAAATAAAGAATTTTTTACTGAAGGAAGTTTGATTTTTCATTTCTTTTTTAGTTTTTCTTTATCTAATTTTTCTATTGTTTCTTTTCTATTGTTTCCTTTTTCTATTGTTTCTTTTTTCACAATGAAAATAAAATAAGAGAGAAAAATAGAGGACAGGGAGATAGCACGGAGGTAAAACGTTTGCCTTGCATGCAGAAGGATGGTGGTTTGAATCCCGGCATCCCATATGGTCTCCTGTGCCTTCCAGGAGCGATTTCTGAGCTCAGAGCTAGAAATAACACCCGAGCGTTGCCGACTGTGACCCAAAAACAAAAAGAAAAAAAAAAAGAGAAAATAACAACCTCCTCTGTGCCCACTATTCTCTGCGTTTTGTTATCTATGTTCTGCAAATTCTACTACAATGGATACCGAAATTGCCCAGCTGTTCGAATGCTTGTTCCGCGGAGCTGGGTATTTAGCGAAGAAGTGCGTAGAATAGGAGGGTCCTTTGAAAGGAAGAGAATTTCTCCAAGGACCCCATTGAAAGAGGATGGTACTTTGTCTGAGCTGCCCGGACAAGTATGGCTTTCTCAGAGAGCGTAAGAAGAGAAGGGCTTCCAGAACAGAAGACAAGAGGCAGAAGTGCCCTACGAGGGCCCTAGATGGGGGGAAGCGTGGGGAGGTTCCTAGAGCGCGCCGTTGCCATTCCCACCCCAGCAAAGCCAGGAGGGTGAGCCGGCCAGGTGGGTGTGGCTACTGGGCGCCTGGCCCCGCCCACTGCGGTTCAGCTCACCCTCTGGCGTCCAGGCCCCGCCCCGAGGGGTGGGGCGGGAGGCACGCAGGCGCCCTTGCCTCGCCTACTGGTCCCAGCGTTGCGCAGTCCGCGTCGCTGTCACAACGAGGCCCGGCGGCGGCGGAGCGGCAAAGGCTCCCGCCGCAGCCGGGCACCGAGCTCCGCAGCGGCAAAGATGCCGCCGCCGGGCCGGGTCATGCTGCGGCTCGCGGTGCTTCTGGGCTCGATCTGCGCCTCGCTGGAGTCTGCGGCGCCGAGCAACTGGACTACAGGTGATAGTGGTGCCCTGTCCGCTGGGGCTGCCTGCGCCCTTCCTTTGCTCCCGTCCCACCCCGCCTACCCTGAGTTTAGTGCGCTTCTCCGCTTCCTGCCGGTCTCGCTTCCCTTTTCAGGAACCAGCCTTTCTTTGCTCCAGTCCTTGCATCTTTGGTCTCCCGCGCAACCTTTGCCCCTCGCATCCAGCATGCATCCCCACTCGCACCCAACTGCTTTCCCCGCTCGCATCCAGCATCCTACACACTTCTCCGCTCGCACTCAGCAGCTTTCCCCGCTCGCTCGCATTCACTACCCAGCAATCTTTCCCGCTTGCACCCGGTACCCAGCCTTTCCCCTCTTTCTTGGGTGAAGCGAAAAGAGTTTCTATTGAAAGAAATGCGGAGAAGAGGGAGGGAGAGAGGGGAGAGAAAGTGAGAGATGCGTGTGGAATGAGAACAGAGGGTCTTGGAGAGGACGCAGTCCACCCCCTGCCCTGCCCCGCTCCAGCCTTGCTCCCTTTCCTTCTTGCACCCACCGTCCTCCCCTTGCACTGGCCAGTCTGCCTGTCTTCCCCGTCTCCCCCTTGCGCACGCTAGTCTTCTTTCGTCCCGCGCAGCAGCAGCTTTCTAAGCACGGTCCTCCCTCCCCGCCTCCTTCTTCTGTGCCCACATTCTCCCTCCTTCCCTCCTACCCTGTGCTCCCACCACCACTCACCAGGGTCCTTTCTCCCCCTTCTCTCCCCTAGCTCTGTCCACCATCTCTTTCCTTCCCTCCCACCTACACTCCTTTCTTCTTCCCTCACTTTCCCACTCAGCCTGACTCCTTCCCTCCTTTTCCCATATACTCTTTTCCCCCCTCAGAGTTTCATCCACCCAACTCCTTTCCTTCTTTCTCTGTTCTTCTCCTTTCTCTCCTCTTCCCTTCATTCCTACTCTCTGTCCTTGGTCCTTTCTTTCCTTCTGTCTCCCTGAAATCCCTCTCCCCCCATTTTCTTCTCTTCTCTCTGTGCCTCTTGCACCCTCAGCCTGACCCTGCCACTCAGACTTGGGTGGCCTTTGTCTTTGACTTCCAGAAGTTCCCTGCTCTGGCTGGGTTGTGTGGACTCTCAGGGTGCAGGGCCCACTGAGTAGCGTGCTCTGAGCATGGGTGAGATTCGCCTTCCTGAAGTCCTCCCCCCACCTGCGCAGATGCCCCGAATGTTCTCCTGATCATCGTGGATGACCTCCGCCCCTCCCTGGGCTGTTACGGAGACAGGCTCATACGGTCCCCAAACATAGATCAACTGGCATCTCACAGTCTCCTCTTCCAGAATGCCTATGCTCAGGTATCTCTGGGGCTCTTGGGACTGGGTTCCTTAGGTAGTCTGTATCTGACCTCTCTGGTGGAGGGAAGCAGAGGCTGGCAAGTGGCCGTTGAGAAAACTGGGGTGTCTACTATACAAGAAGTGTGTGCCTTCAATGGTGACACATTCCCTCGTTGGGCAGCATGCTTATGCCCTAGGTGCTGAGCTGGCCTTGCCCACCTTTCCTCCCTCCTGCTGGTGCTGACCAGGAAGGGGCACTAGAAAAGTGCTGGTCTTGGGGATACCAGCTGGCCTCAGTCAAGGGCCAGCCAGCTGACTCCTCTCCTAGCCCCTCTGGCTGCCCCCTCTCCTGGCTCTCCCATTGTGTGTAGGACTCTCATCTTCTCATCCAGGGGCTTAGTCCTTCCACCCTGCCTGCCCTCTGCTGCCCATGGACGCCCCTATCCTCGGTTGATTCTCAGATCCAAATGACTCAGCTACAGGCTGTTGGTTGCCTGGTTACCACTTAGCTCTTAGAATCCCTGTCCTCTGAAGACCCTGCCCTCTGCTTCTCTCCTTCACAGCAGGCCGTGTGCGCCCCCAGCCGTGTGTCCTTCCTGACTGGAAGACGGCCTGACACCACCCGCCTCTATGACTTCAACTCCTACTGGAGGGTGCAGGCCGGGAACTTCTCCACCCTTCCGCAGTACTTCAAGGACAGAGGCTACGTCACCATGTCCGTGGGGAAAGTTTTTCACCCTGGTATGATTGCTAGGGTGCAGGTATTCCCTCCTGGGGTCAGCACTGCTCGCTTTATATGGGATAGGACTTCTCAGACCAGACTACACTGTGCCCCCAGAGCGCCAATGGAATGTGCTCTTCTGAGGTGGCCCATGGGCTCTTGGGCAACTTGGTGACTGGGTGTAGAAAGGGCACTGGACTGGCAAATGGAGGGTGATGGGTGTACACACAGGGCCATGACCAGCTTTATGCACCCTAGGAAGTGTCAAAAGTTCTATGCTAAAAGTGAAGGGAGGCCTCCACTTTGGGTGCCCAGGCTTTCCCTGGGGTCTTGGCTTAGACTTTGGCTGCCTGGTGAAAACTTGGTAGATTTTCAGACACCGAGGACCCAGTGTCTGAAGTCGGTTAGGAAGATGAGTGTAGACCAGTACCCAGTCCTGACCTGTCTCCACAGAGCCAGATCACCTGGTGTAGTTATTTTTATTATTTGGAGAGATTGGATGGGACATTACCTGGTAGTGCTCAGGGCACTATTCCTGGCTCTGCCTTGGGGTGAACCCTGCAAGTGCTTAGGGGAGCCCAGTATGGTGCTGAGGACTCAAATCAAAGTGGGATGCATTCAAGGCAAGCTCTTTCTCCCTGAACCATGTTTTTGTCCTCACCTGCACATCCCAGTGCCCCTCTCAGACAATGCTGAATAGGACTTTTCCTTTTTTTACCACTTGCTGAAGAATTGCAGGGTTATGTGACAGCAAGTTGGCAAAAGAAAAGTGTTCATGAAAGAGGAGAAATCTTTTCTTTCTGCATGCCCCTTGCCTGGGGTGGAGTTTTCTGACTGGAGCTACTTCTGTAGATGAAGTTTCCCATTCCCCACAGGGCACCATGGTCATGGGCCACCTGGCACACCCATGGTAGGAGGCAGAGAAAGTGTGATGGTGAGTGGTTCCCATTTTGGCCTTTCCACTTCTTCCAAGCTTGCTTCTCCAAGAAGCAGAGGTGATGGCATATTTCCAGGGCCCCAATCAGTCCTGGTGTGTCTGCCACTAGCTAGGACTAGTGGTACACACACTTGAGTGTTTTGCACCAGTGGGCTCAACCACTCCTTTCTGGAAGCCACCCAGCTAGCCCAGGCTAAGGGTCATGTTCGGAGGCTCTGAGAAATGAGTGGAAAAGGATCGGACCCCAGCCTGTGTGGAAATGAGTGGAAATGGATCAGACCCGATCCTAAGTGTAAATGGCAAATTTGGGTCTTGCCTGAGCCTGTTTGCCTGAGCACTGTGGAAGGGAGAGAAATGTGATTCCTGGAAGAGCAGAAATCCAGCAGGTGGCAGATGTACTTGGAAAAGCCCAGGGCATCAGGGCAGGTCTGAGTAGGATTACTTGACCTCCCCTCTCCTGATGGGACCCAGAGATAAGCCAGGAAACCTCATACCCCAGTAGAAAACAATGGCTTAGCTCGCCAGCCTTGTAGGAACATGATCTTTATTTTCCTTTCGTCCTCATGGAAACAATATCTTTATTTTTGTTCAGTTTCTGGGTCACACCTGGTAGTGCTCTAGGGCTTAGTCCTGGCTCTGTGCTCAAGGCTCATTACTGCTGCTTGGGGGAGCCCATATGGGGTCCGGGGATTAACCCAGGTTGGCTACGTGTGAGGCAAATGTCCTCTCCACTGTACTATTGCTCCAGACCCTTGAAACATTGGTTTAACTGCTTTGTGACCAAAGCCCTCATTCTTTCAGGAAGTGCAGAAATGACCCCAGGTGGGTGCCAGCGCCCAGAACAGCTATTCCATGCACCCATGACCCTCATCATACATGAAGGAGGCTTTAGGCCCTTTAACAGGTCATGGGCCTGGTGATTTGTCTTCAGCCCCTTGAGTTGGCAGCCCTGAGGCCATGGGGTACACAGGCAGGATTTTATCCCTGTTCTCATCCTAATCCTTGGTGCTCACTATTCATTTGCCTGCACTAGTGTCCCATTCCCTCTGTCTGAGCCCTCATTAGGACTCCTTTTCTCATTGCCCTTTCTCCCTTTCCTCCTGGCAGTTCCCTCATACCCTCTGCAAGCCTTGCTGGCTTCTAGACACCCTTGGCAGCTGCCCATATCTGCTCAGTACTGTGAACTTCCCTGATAACTTGCACTTCTGCTTTCTACCTTGGGACTTTTTAAATGCCCCCTTTTAACCTGAGCAGGGAAACTTTTAATTTTGACTGTTAGGCCACACAGCGTGCTCAAGGCTACTCCTGTCTCTGTTCAGGGTTCTTAGTTGGTGGTACTTGAGAGGCCCTGTGTGGTGCTGGAGTTGGAACCAGGGTCAGCTGCTTGCAATGTATGTGTCCTAGTATCTGTATTATCTTTCTGGCCCTTTTAATTTTTTTTCACCACACATAGCATTGCTCAGGGTTTGTTCCTGTGTCTACGCTGAAGGAACACTCCTGAGAGTAACTGGGAACCATATGTGGTTCTGAGTATCAAATGTGCAACTCTCTCCTGTCCTCTCTAGAAATTTGGGGTTTGTTTATTCTTTTTGTGCATGTGTATATGTTTTTGAACCATACTCGGTGGTGCTCAGGGCTTACTCCTGGCTCAGCATTCAGGGATTATTCTTGGCTGTGCTTGGGGGACCATATGACTGCTGGGGGTCAAACTCAGGTCTATCACTTGCAAGGCCAATGCCCTACCCTCTGCACTATTTCTTTGGCTCTTTTCCTGAGAAATTTTTATGTGTGGTTTTTCTGGATATAGAAAATTGGAATAGAAATGGAATGCATATGGATACTTACAAATTTATTAAACATTTGATTACGCCACCCCATAAAAGGGGCGTGTTTTAAAGAAGCTGTGGTTTAGGCCATGGGCAACTGCCTGCCGGCTTCATGTGCTGTGACCTGATCTTCCCAAAGCCTCTGTAAACTGTTGCTTCCATTTCCACTTCAGGCATGAGCTCGAGTTCTGTCTCACTTACTTGTCTAATGCCTGGTTGGCATCGGGCCAGGCAATACCCTTCTCCCTCCTGTGGAACTTGGCCTCCCCAACAAGCCACTGTCTCACAGCTTCTTGGTCCCTTGCTCAGTGCCTAGCCAGAGTTGTGCCAAGTCAGGGACCTGGTGGTGCTGGCATGGATCCAGAGAGAGCCATCTGCAAGGCATGGGGATGTCCTGGTACTCTGTCTCCAGCCCCTAGAGCTGGCTCATGGCCTAAGCGCTTGACTTTAGATAGGAGAAAACAGAGGCCCCATAGAGGAAATGCTACTTCTGCAGTGTTTTAGAGAACTGGAACTTGGGCCAACTGGCAAGAAACAACAAATATAACTTCTGCACACAGGTACTAAGAAAATAGAGAAGGAAAGAATAGGCGTGGGCTTTTCTGGTAGAGAGGTGGCCCTGGGACCTTACTAGGGGGCATGATGCTGTCACAACCAGATGGGGTGAAGCCAAACCCCTGAGTTTCTGGTATTAAAATTCAATGATGAGCCAGAAAACAAAATACGAATCAATCACCAGCAATGAGTGGGTTTATAAAGAGCTGTCATTGGGGGCATGGAGAGGATTATTGGGAGCATAGAAAGGAGAATTTTATGAATGAACCACTTTTATGGCTAATTCTACAGTTTTCTTTCTTTTTCTCATCAAGGAATATCTTCAAACCACAGTGATGACTCTCCATACAGCTGGTCCATCCCACCATATCACCCGTCTTCTGAAAAGTACGAAAACACCAAGGTGAGTATGAGACCTGGAGGCCCGTTCAGAAGAGGATTTACCACTAACCTGCCCCAACATGGTAAAGAGATTTTTGCTTTGGTTTTGGGGCCACACCCAGCTATGCTTAGGGACCATTCCCCGTGGAGTTTCAGGGGACCATGTGGGTGCCTGGAAATTGAGCCCCTGTTTGTCACTTGCAAGGTAGTTATCTTCCCCCTGTATGATCTCCCTAGCTCCTGCTTGGCTTATTTTATTGTGGAATACAAGTCAGCTTTTGTTGTTGGTTGATTGGTTGGTTTTCATTTTGGGGCCACACCTGGTGGCAAACTCAGGTTACTCCTGGCTCTGCCCTCAGGCTCATGATGGTGCTTAGTGATGCCAAGGATCAAATCCACTGTACTATCAATCATTGTTCTGACCCCAGAGACAGATTCTTTTGATAATTAGTTTCCTTGAATTCATTATGATCTGGAGACAGTTGAAGCAGAAGGAAGCACAGGGCAAGCAGATTTTGGGCTCCTGTTTGGGAAGGAGGAACCCTTCTATCCATATCCCTCCTTCATGGCAGGTCGGTCAGTATGGCCAAGCAGTGTGGGTGGCAAGAGGTGAGTGCAAGGCACTGTGTGTGCCATTTCTTGATGCCACTGTTGCATGTGGAAAGCTCACTCTGTGTGTTTTGTTTGGACAGACTTGCAGAGGACCTGATGGTGTGCTCCATGCCAACCTGCTTTGCCCTGTGGATCTGGCAGATGTGCCTGAGGGGACCTTGCCTGACATACAGAGCACCAAGCAAGCCATCCAATTGCTGGGAAAAATGAACGCATCTGCCAACCCTTTCTTTCTGGCTGTTGGGTACCATAAGCCACACATCCCCTTTCGCTACCCCAAGGTGAGGAGTTCACTGAGGGCTTATCCTTTGCAGT
>PVKC010040349.1:0-12357 GCA_004027635.1 Crocidura indochinensis | reverse complement strand
GAGAAATAACTATATTAACAGCTACCATGACAACAATAGAGAGAGATATACAATGCCTGTCTTGAAAACAGAAAGCGGATGGAGGGTGGAAGAGATACAAAATGGGAGGACAATGGAGGTGGGAATGTTGCACTGGTAAAGGGGGCTGTACAATTAATGGCTGGAACCCAATTACAAACATGTTTGTAACCATAGAAAATTATTAAGAATATTAAAACTCAAAAAAAGCCCACAACAGCAAATTGAAACAAAATAAAATAAGACAAAAACAGTTTGGGGGTTGGAGCGATGGCTGACTCAGGACTGAGGTTCGATCCCTTGGTGTCCCAAGCCAGGAGCTATTTCTGAGGGCATAGTCAGGAATATTCCCTGAGCGTCAACACGTGTTCACTCCCCCCCCCCAAAAAAAAAACAGGTCAGGTGCTCAAGCTTTGTGTAAATTGGGATTGTAAATCTCTAGTTGTGTTTTTATTTGCAAATAAAAGTGTAGAAAATAAAGCACAAACAAACACCCCTCAAGTTTATTCAGGATGGGGCCGGAACTGTGGCGCAAGCACTAAGGTTTCTGCCTTCCCCACACTAGCCTAGGACAGACCTTGGTTTGATCCCCTGGTGTCCCATATGGTCCTCCAAGCCAGGAGTGATTTCTGAGAGCACAGCCAAGAGTAGCACCTGAACATCACCGGGTGTGGCCCAAAAACAAAATAAATAAAGTTTATTCAGAATGAAATACATCAAAATACAAATGGCAAAAATGTTGACTTCTCTTATGTGTCTTGAAGAAACCATTAGGTTTAAAGAGAATCATGCTGGAAAAATAAATGCAGGGTGGGAAAGCTGCAAAAAAGAACAAAAAGACAGCAGTAGAAAATCAGCAAGAAGACAGAAATGGGAAGTAGGAGAAAGAAATGATCTGGACATGACTTTAAAAACTTTCTATTATTTCATATCAAAAACATGGCTTGCAGATATTACATGACTTGGTAATAATAAACTCTTTTTCTTTCCTTGAATTGGTATGAAACATGAAATCCCAAGCTTAAAAAAAAACAACTTCCTGAATTATTGATATATAGAGGTGGCTGTGATGAGCCCAAGAGATACCCAGAAATGTTACACAGTGGAAGAACTTGTTTCCTTGCTTTCTGTACTTTTTAATCTTTCCCTAGTTTATGAGTAGCTGCAATCCCACTTCACACAAAGAATCGTTTTTTTAAGGGTGAGCTAACTTGACCTTAACTAAGATGTTCCTTGACTATTTCAACAATAAGCTCAAATTTATAAGCTTTGGTAATTAGTTTAAAATGTGTTCTAACTCATCTTTGAACTCCAGGAAGGTATCTCTTTCTTTACTCAATTCTGAATTATAAAATTACAGGTTTGAGTCTGCCTGAGGTACCACTGGTAATGAACCATCTAAAAAGCATTCGACAGGAAGGTAGGTAAAACTATCTAAAGAAGATCAAGTTCTAATGTTTGTGCAGTGTTTGTTATGCACAGAGATTTTCATTTATCATATTTTCTTCAAAAATAAAATGTTTTTAACCTAGTTTCTGAGGAATTCTTTAGTAGGTGCTGATCCAGGTATACAATATTTTACTGTGCTGCTGTTTATTATTTTAGTAGTCTATAGTTATTATTGTTATATCTATTATTTTTGTTAAATCAAAATATATTTATTTTTTTGAAATTTTTTTGAATTTTTGCTGTTAATGCTTTGAAGCTAATGCCTTTTAGTCACTATCCAATTAAATTTTTCTCTTTTTTTAATTCTAAATAGTTAAACTTTAATATGCCTAGATATAGTTTAATTTTAAGTAGATATACACACTCTACATAAATATAATATACATTCTGCTTGCAATTATTTATTGAGGCTATCTATTTTCTAATGCTCTTTTTGAGAAATTCAGAGACATTTTAGACATTTTATTATCTACTTTTTTAGCTTATTCTTTTTCCTTTGAAAAAGATTCTTCTGAAACTCCTATTTCATGATGGTAGATCTTTTCCATATTACTCAATCCTATCTTTCTCTTTCACACACATACACACACACATTCACACACATTCACACACACTCTCTCTGTCTCCCTCTCCTTTTCTTATCTTTTTTCTTTATAATTCTAAATTACATTATTCCTGACCTGATTCCTGGTTGAATAATAATGTCAATAATCATAGTTTATTGATCTCCTGACAGCATTTTTACCAAGACTAAATGAGGGTTCCCATTTAAGCAAATTCCTTCCAACACTGGGTGCTTCCTTTTTTCTTAATATATGACACTTTTACTACTACTAGATGATATTTCATTGCATTTTCAGTTTGCATGCCTCAATTTAAATAAGATGATGAATACTTTTTAAAAAGTCTATTAGCTGTGCACCAGCATAGGGAAAAAAGTGTCGATAATTATTCCTCCCAATGTGTTGGTGGGACTAATGTATGGAATAATCTAATATCTAATATCAGTCAAATATCACATTGATATCCATCAAAAAGTAAGAATATTACATATTTACTTTCTGGCATCTCCCTCCCAAACACATTAAATTAAAATGATATATGTATATGCTGTCATCCCTATAGAAACACACCAATTAAATAGATCAAACCTCTAACAAGAGCTTACTAAATCTTCTGCCATTGTGTCAATGACTTCATTGGATATATAATAATTTTCTCAAATGTTCTTGCTCTTCTGCATTTATTATTTCTTTCATTTTTGAAATTTTCTTTATTATTTTTTCATTCCATTTTTTTCTAATAGCTTAGCTGTCTCTTATGTGGAAACAAATGTATTTCAGTCAACAATTTCAAATATGTGAGGAATTTTCTCTAAATAATGTTTAAAAAAGATGGATGTATACTTATGCTCGTTAAAATAGTCAGTGGAAGCACTCCAAATATGCAGCAAGAAATGAATGGATAAAGAAGTTGTGGTATGTACACAATGCAAAATGATGTAACACAAGATACTATCAAGTCATAGTCTACTATAATCTAGATGGAACTGTAAGTTACATTACGTGAAGTTAGTAAATGGAGAAGAAAGAATACTGGATGATCTCAGTCATTTATGGTATGTAGAGAAATAAGAAAAGGAAACTCAGAATTTCAAAATATAACTTCTTTGCCCTTAATTACAAAAGAATTCTGAATAAGAAATATTGTATGTCAAGGTATGAAAAGGTGGAAGACATTAACACTTAGCAGGTGCTAAGGTTAAATAATTGTGTACATGAAAACCATAAGAATAAACACAATTATAAGCATTTGACTCAAACTATAATAAATTAAATAAAATAAATTTCTAAGTTTGTGAATTAGTAATAGACCTTGAGACACTGACATAGGAAAGAAAATACTAGTAATATATGCAGAGTGAAACTTTTTTTACGGCTGTAGTGGTAATACAGTGAGTATGGTGCTTGCCTTGCAGATGAACCACCCAGGTTCAATCCCTGGCACCACATATGGTCTCCTGAGCACCACTGGGTGTGGTCCCCAAGATAAAACCCAAAACTCTACTTTAAACAATATTGTAAATAAAATTTCCTAAATAAAGTTTGAAAAAATATAAAATAGTTTTCATAGTTGAATAGCTAACATATAGAGTGTTATTCTCAGGTAAATTCTGCATAATATTACTAATATTCTGACATATTAATCATAGGTATTAAAAGCCCATGCCTGATATCGCCAATATCTCAACTACTTGAAATAAAGTAGTTTTTTAAGGTTTTTGTTTATCTAAGTCAATTTTCCTATTATTTCTTATTATTTAATTTCTTATAATTTTAAATTAAATATGTATGCAGTGATAAAGGTTTTTTAATATCTGTACATCTATATTAAAATAAAAAAACAAAATAAAAGACATAATTTTTGAATTCTCAATAAAGTTTGAAATCAGAAATTAAAAAAACGGTATGAGAGCCTATAAAGATCCAAATGAGAGAGTAACTTAAAGAGGTCCTCTGCACAACACACTGATTAGAACAACAACAAAAGAGTCTTCAATGCAGTAAGAGGAAATCGATTTTTAGCATACCATAGAATTCCCACATACTTATAACATAGAGTAATTATCAAAGTAGAAGTTTCAATCAAGAATTATGCCCAATAAGATGCCTAACAAGATTGTCATTTACATTTGAAGGAGATGAGTGCTATCTGCAAGAGTGTATCACCAGAAGACTGGCATCCAAGAATGTTTTCCTTTCCTCTGAAACTGGAAAGAAAAGATACTAAGTAAAAATAAGGCTACATACAAAAGAGGAATACTAAAAAAGAATAACTCACAGTAAAAATGGTGAGACATTTGTTTAGTGAAGATAAAGGAAATAAAGGTGCACATTTTAAAATGTTCTCGAATATAAATAGCTATAAGTCAAAACAATACATACAAGTTGTTTTATCTGAACTGCATGGCAAATCAAAGCCAAAAAAAAAAAAAACCTCATAGTACATGAACAAAAGAAACTAAAAATATCCTACATCCACTCTAAATAATCATTAAACCTCAAGAAAAAGAAAAAAATAATAAATTAAATATGTAGAAAAGTGTAGACATTCTCAGTGATGTGAATCATTAAGAAATTAATAATTTCTTGGAGCTGGAGAAGTGGCGCAGTGGTAGGGCGTTTGCCTTGCATGTGGCTGATCTAGGATGAACCGCGGTTGGATTCCCTGGCATCCAACATGGTCCCCCAAGCTGGGGGCAATTTCTGAACACATAGCCAGGAGTAACCACTGAATATCACTCTCCCCCAGAAAACAAAAAAAGAAATTAACAATTTCTTAATTATTAAAGAAATTAATAATAGCCCTGCCCCTTTTTTGTTATTTTGAATAGAGCATATGTTACTAGTCAGGACAAGAGTTTCATACAGATAAATATCCAGAAAATATAGGTTGACTATGCTTCCAACTCGAGCCTGGAATTCTTATTAATGTCTCTTCTCCTAGGATCTTGAACTCTGGTTCTGTATCTCTGAGTTGATGAAAGGTCTATCCCATTTTAGAGACAAGTATTCTTCCTCCTAAAAGGCAAGGAATATTCAGCATGTAAAGACTGTTCTAAAACTTCTTTCTTCTTTAAATAAAGAATGTAGTTACCAGTTCATGGGAAGATCAGCCACATCACTGCTGATTGTTGGGCATCCAACTCATTTCATTTGTTTTATTCAGACAGTATAGGAAAGAAGATTCAGTGGTATTATATGGATTTGTGGGAGTCAGTAAGTACTTACAGTGTAAATAAAAAAACTAAGTTTTAGACTATAATATCTTCTAATTTTTCCTCTTTTACTAACATGCTTGGTATTCCCCACCAACTTCCATTTTGGTTTCCCCAGTCCTAGAAACAGCCATAATACTCCACTGACTTATTTCCTTCTTTACAGTTTTAACCTGTGTATTCTATTTTTAAACTTCCACCATAATTGACATATTCTTCCAGCAGAAAACTATTTTCTTTTTTCTTTTTTTTTTTTTTTTTTTTTTGGTTTTTGGGCCACACCCAGTGACGCTCAGGGGTTACTCCTGGCCATGCGCTCAGAAGTCGCCCCTGGCTGGCCTGGGGGACCATATGGGGCACAGGGGATCGAACCGCGGTCCGTCCAAGGCTAGCATGGTAAGGCAGGCACCTTACCTTCAGCGCCACCGCCCGGCCCCAGAAAATTATTTTCAGATTATACATCTCACTTCAGTAAGATTTAGCTATATGAGATAACATTTTCAAAAACCCTAGCAATGGGGCATGAGCAATAGCACTGTGGGTAGGACATTTGCCTTGCATGCATCGGACCTGGGTTTGATTCCCCAAATCCCATATGAACCCTCAAGCTTGCCAGAAGAGATTTTTGAGCACAGAATCAAGAGTAACCACTGAGCACTTCTGAATGTGGCCAATAAACAAAGATACCCTAGATATATCCTTTCTATGTCTTCTGAATCTATTGACAAACCATGTATATGTTTTGGAATTCTAGTTAGTTTCAGTGGAATGTGCTACTTTATAATAGTTTGAAGCAGAATAATTTTTGACTGCATATTAAATTAAATATTAGAAAGCTCCCGATACAAATTTCTACTTTGCCCTGAAAAGTACATGACTCTAGCACTGTACTATCCTTTTATCTTTCTACTTGACATACATTTTATAAGACACACACTTTTCTTTTTCCTTTATCTCTTGTCTAATCTGCATTATCTATGAATATGTCCCTCTAATTATTTGATTTTATATCTTTTCAAATAGATTGAGATAATAACTGCACCTCCAAGTTAAGGACATTTTAGTCCAGTGAAATAAAGTTTTATTATTTCTTCATTATAGACCCTTTCCAACATAGACAAGATAGCTGTGGAATAAACTACAAGGATGCTAGATCCATGTAATAAAAATGAGATTATGTTGGATATTCAGAAGTACTGAAAGTCATATTAGTGAACTTAATAATTATACTAATCTATGGCACAATGTTTTAACATAGCAATACAAAAAATACCATGAGGAATGCATTTATCTAGCATGCAACAGAACCAGGTTAGATCTCCAACACCACATATGGTTACCTGAGCACTGCCAGGCATGATTTTTGAGCATAGAGCCAAGTGCATACCCTGAACACTGCTAGGTAAGAACCTTCCCAAAATAAAAAGCAACATGAATAAGCATTCATTTTACATGCTATTAATGTCTATTGATCTTTTACCCAAATAATAACATTATTGCATGCTTTTTCTATGTAGGTTTTATTATCGGTGCTTGTAATCTATAGTAAGCCTTGATTTAAACAGGATACTAAAGAAATACAAATAAAAACAATTTTTAGGATTGTGATATATCATTTTGTTGGAGAAAGAATAATGGCCCATAATGATATTCACACTTAAGTGTTAGAATATTTGAATATATAGATGACAAAGGAAAAAATCAAATGTCATTGAAGATAAAGACAGTAAAATCATATTAACCTGGTGATCATAAAAAATATTAAGCTAGGTCTACAGACCAATTATCCGTAGATTGTTATTCCCAATGTATACTTAAAGTGCTTACGAAAAAGATTTCTAAAAAAATCTCAGGTTATAGCTTCAATAGTTTAGCATTGCATATGGGAGAAATGTTAATTCTTAAATTGGATAAGGAATTAAAGTCTATTTGCCAAAGTAAAATATTTTGATAGTGAAAAAAGAGATACTAACAATCAGGCTCAAACTCATACTGCTCTTGGCAAATAGGGACAAAAGAACTGGACCTAAAAGCTGTCTTTAAACTCTCTGTGTCCCCTCATTCTGTTTCATTTGTGTAGTCTTTTAGTTACTAAAGGAAATACCTTACCCTTTGATATCTTGCATATGATGTACATTTTATCAAAAGTATTTTCATCTTGCTCCTTGCATGGTTGTTTCTCATTAAATTATGTTTTTTCTAAAATTATTCTCGCAAACTGTCTGTGATCATTCACCATTATAATGATTTCCACTCCATTATGTTCTTCAACAGAATACAACTTCTCTTATCTTTGAAGTATTTAGTGCAAACACATACTTTATTTTCTGTGTATCTTATATACAGTCAACCACCTCTCCTTAATATTAATTATATAGAATTAATAACTTTCAAAGTTATTTTTCATGATTCCATTCACAAAGTGAGGTTATCTCTTCCTCTCCCTGTTCCAAACTTGATGGCGGTGCTACTCATTGTTCCGCTTAGATCAAAGTCTGATTCAAGAATTGTGTTTGGGCGTATATCAAGTTAAACAAGATACATGTTCAAAACTCACACCTTTGGATGAAGATAATGGAGGGGGTATGAGTAAATGTCTTTTTTTGTTCTTCCAAGTCTCCATTGCTTCCCAGAATAGAATTGTATTACCTTTCTACCTTTACTCTTATAGTTTCTGATCAATCACATTTTATTATTACTATTATTATTTATTATTATTATTATGATTTTTGTTTTCTGAGTCACAAACAGGGTGTACAGGAGTTATTTCTGGCTCTGTGCTCGGAAATTGATCCTGGCTTGGGGGACTATATGGGATGTTGGCATTGAACCCTTGTCTGTCCTATATAAGCTGTTTGCAATGAAAATGTCCACCCACTGTACTACCACTCCAGCCCCCAACATTCAATTATTTTCAATAGACCTGTTTTGAAGAGATTTGTCTCCCTGATTTGTCTAGTTTGTTTGAATTGAGGGTTGCTTGGCATTAGGTAGAGAAAAAACTGATTAAGTCTAAAGAATCATTATTTGGAAATATATGAACTATACCATATATATAGTTCATATATTTCATATATGGAAATATATGAACTATACCATATTTTAAACTTCAGGTCAAAGGATTTTTCTTTTGTTTCTATTTGGAAATTAGGGGTTTATTCTTTTGTGGTTCATGTGCCCCTTTTACTTTTATTATTGGACTAAAATCAGATGCATATATGAGTCGACTGATTTAGTATTTCAATAAAACTGTTTTCCTCATTGGCACAAAATGCTAATTGAATATGCAACTTTTGCTCAGAGTTGGAAGACAGAAGTTGTAGACTGAGTTCTATCACTAACTAATGGCATGGCAAAGAGAAAATTTTTCAGTCTGTCAAATTGATCCTTACTCTTCATAGAAACTAAAAGATTCATTATGCTTTTTCCTATGTTGCCTTCTAGCAGTAAAATTCTGAGATTCTATGACTACCTGGATGAAATGATGATGACAATGAATTTCAGAAGAGTTTCTAGATAAAGTATTATTTTAGGTTATATTATTTAGGGGGAGTTTACATAAAGATAAAGGATTGTACTGATTGTATATTTTTTAACTATTCAAAATTAAGAGAAATCATTCAGGTACTAAAATTGGTGAGCATTGAAGAATCCATTTTATCTGTAGAGGTTTTATCTTTCTGTGTATTTGGGGGTAGATAGTGAGGGGAGAGTGTGAAGACAGACAGTGTCAAAATTGACTTTAGAAAAAGCAGGGCCAAATTAGAAACAAAAATATATTTTTGATTTTTAGTTGTTAATGAAAATTGAATAAATTTGTTTTTGTTTTGTTAAATTTGATATAGATAATATGAGTTAGCACAGAAGTGAAATTGAAACAATCACTTAGTAACATAGGACATTGTTTGCAATTACATAATAATAAAGAAAATGAGACATGCCTTGGCCAATTTCCTTACCTGTTAGACACTGCCAAAAATAAAAATAAGGTTTCTCAGCTACAGAAAATGACCTTTTTATTACCCTCCCATGAAAGTTTTAATAGCATTTGCCCACCACATGCAAATGACCAGCAATATTGCTCCTGGCATAGTTTCTTCTACAAGAATATGACTATATAGTGCTTCTTTCTGAATGACTTTTGATAGAAGTCTGCAATTCAACATATTTAATATGTTAATAAATACAATTTATTAAGATAACTTCACAAATATACAGGTAACTCAAGGTGCTATAGACTTTTAACAGTATCCTGTCTTTAAAAACAGAATGTCTTTCCATTTCCTTGTTTCTCCTTTAATTTCTACAATGTTTTATAATTGTTTATAGTCTTTCACTGTTTTGGAGAAGTATAACCTCAGTATTCTTTGGCAAACTCTTATGAATATGACCCATATTCTGAGTTTCTTTTATGGACATCTTATTGATTATCATCTCTTAGAATTCTTTAAGCTATATGCTGATAGTGTATTTTGCTACTGAATATGTTTTCAGTGAACTCTGTGTGGAACTCCCAGGACTTTTTACATATATGTCATCTGTGAGAACACATAACTTTGTCTTTTCTTTTCCAGAATGGAATTATTATTCATGCTATATATTTCCATCTATGGCTCACAATATTATTTAAAGTGCAACTACAGGAGATTCATTACTGTGGCTCATGTTATGGAGCATATTTGTTGCAGGTAGGACATCCTTGTTTTATTTCTCAGCATCAGTTTGTTCAAAGAATTGCCAAGTGTGACTTTGAGTGCCAGAACCATTACCAAAACAAACTATATGGTTGTGAATTATTGACTTGTTCCAGATTATAGAGGATAGGATTTATGTTTTACAGTTTTGATGATGTTAACTAGAGTAAACTTGAACTTTTTCTCCTATTTTGCATTGATTGAGTATTGCTTATTTTGAAAGGATTTTGTTTTAAGGGATTATTCTTCATCTATTTAGATGATCAGGTGATCTTTTTTTTTTTTTTACTATTGTGGCAGATCATTTATTGATTCAAATATGATTAATTTTGTTGGATCACACAAAAAATTTCAATTGACCATGGACTATAAGTCTAGTGTACAGTTTTAGGCTATAATTTTAGACTATAATTTTTAGTTTTATAGTATTTAGTTGATGGCTTTGCATCAACTAAATTCATTGGGCACTACCATCTATAATTTTCTTGCTGTGTCTTTATGTGCCTTTACAGTCAGTAATAATAGCTTCAAAAATTGGTTTAGAAGAGTTTCCATCTCAATTTTATGAATGAGTTTGAGAAGGATTTGCTAATGTTTAGTAGAATTCACATGTGCCACCATCTGGCTCTGAACTTTTCTTTGGAGAGATGTATGATTACTGTTTCAATATCCTCATTTGCTATTACAGTCGATCTTTCTGTGTTGGTTTCTAGTTTAATTCCACATTGATAAGAAAAAGATAGTATTATTTTAAATTTTTAAAATGTATTCAGACTGTTTTGAGATCTAAAATAGATCTATTTCTTGTGTATTTGTGAAGACTGTGCACTTTATTGTTGTTGAATAAAATCACTGGTATTTGCTTGCCAGATACATTTAATTTAGTCAATAGTGTTGTTCAAGCCTAGTCTTTCCTTATAAGTTAAAATAGTCTGACTATTATTATATTTGAAATAATTTTATCTTTACTTTATTCCATTGATTTCTCTCTTAACTTCTAAGTTTTCTTCCTATATTCATATGTCCTGATAATGGGACTGCACATAGAAGTGTTATATCATCCCAGTGAATTGATTCTTCATTATTCTAAAATGTACTTTGTCTTTCTTGGTAGTTTTGGGCCTTTTATTTTTTGGTCTGATACAAGCATATCCAGCATATATATCCTTTTATATATATATATAGATATATATATCCTTTTATACTTCCTTTGATAACATTTATTATTCCTATGAATTTTATCTTGTTTCTTTGTTTACTAAAATGTAAACTCCTAGAAACAGCATATAGCTTGTTCTTGTGTTTATTTTTGTTCAATTTTTATTTGTTTTGCTTTTCATCGATCATATATAGCCATGGCCTGCTTCCTGGTAGATAAATTTAATCTATTCACATGTGATTACAAATAGGTACACATCTACAATTGTCACTTTGTTGTCACTCTGTCTCATTACTTTGTTGTTGTCTTTTTTCCCTTCTTACTATCTTCCTTTGTGGTTTATGATTTGTTTTTAATGACATGCTTTAATTCCTTTTCATCTACATTCTTTTGCCTAAACTCAAAAGGATTTTCTTTATGGTTATAATTTTATAGTTATAATAATCCATTCTTATGCAAATAACTTAGCTAGCATATCAAAATTATTATCTTCCTTCTCACTCTAATTTTTATTTATTTCAAAGTTGCATAAGTTTATATTATGAATCCATTGATAATTTTTATAAAACATTTATTTTTCATACTTATATCTTTTAACTTCTATGCTAAAATAAATGGTACTTAATATTTTACTCTGGTAAAAATTAAAAGCATATCAATATATTTACATCTATTAACAAGTTTTAGTTGATTTTATATTGATTTTTAGCTTCCATTTATTTCAATTCAAAGAGCTTCCTTTAACATTTCTTCTAAAGTACATAGGAAGACAGTAATATGTTTCAGGTTTTGTTTATCTGAAAAAATCTTTGTTTCTTCCTCGTTAAAAAACAATGCCAATTATTAGCTTTAGTATTCTTGGTTGGAAGTTATTGGTATTTTATCAGTGTTCTTATCATTTTTTAAATATTTTTTTATTTTGATCATAGTGGCTTACATATCTTTCACATTAGTATTTTAGGTACATATTAACATTGAATCAGGGGAATACCCACCACCAGGTTTGCCTTCCCACCATTCCCATTCTCTTTCTGCATCCCATATCCTCCACCATCACCCCCAGGCTGTTAGAGTAGGTGGTCCCCTCTTTGACTAGCTTACTATTGGTGATCATACATTTGTTTGGTCCTGGTGCCCTCCCTTGCTTTTCCCTCTATTTGAGAGGCTAAGCTAGATATATTGAGTTAAGTGGTTTTGTTTGAGGGAAAGAAAAGCCATAGAGTGGGGTAAAGATTAAGCAAAAAAAAAAAAAAAAAAAA
>PVKC010040348.1:0-12373 GCA_004027635.1 Crocidura indochinensis | reverse complement strand
ATGGATCACAATTTGACCCTCACCACACAAAGTAGTGAACACTGTTAAGGAAATAGCTACATTAATATCTAGCATGACAATATTAAAGAATGAAAGAAGCAGAATGCCTGTCACGAATACAAGCAGGGGTGGGTATGAAGAAGGGCATTGGTTGTGGAAATGTTGCACTGGTGAAGGGGGGTATTCTGTTTATGACTGAAATCCAACTACAAACATTCTTGTAATCATTCCAGAGATCAAACCCGAGTGAGTCCCGGGTTGGCTGTGTGCAAGGCATATGTCTTACCGCTGTGTTATCACTCTGGCCCCAAGGATAATATTTTTAAGAAATCCTTTTATTTGGCAGCCACAAATTCTTCTACACCTTTTATCTCTGTGATTTCAAAGCTTAAATTATCTCATATTCCCCAAAGCCAGTGTCAGACTATTACCCCTAAACTCAGGTGCAAAAATGTCTATTTTGAGATACGTGATTAGTTAATAACCACATCTTCTTGAACAGGTAATAATATCCAGTTACTTCTCCTTCCATATAACTGGCATTATTTTTATGACAATTAGAAACTCTGACACGTTTCTTTGTGAATTCAGCACAAATTTGTTGGCCTCCATCCTTGCTACATTTCCTACCTCAGCAAGAATAATTCTTTCTGCTAGAAAAAACAACTCCGAGTTTGTTGTATGTTTCACAATTGTGTAGTGTAGTTGTATATTATGCATTTGGATGCTGTGTTGTTTTCTGTACTTCTGTATTTTTGTGCTGTGTTGTATACTTGTATAGTTGTGTGCCATGTACTGTATAGTTGTATATTAGTATGTATTAGTGTGCTTTATGTTGCATAGTTGTGTGCTGTATTGCATAATTATGTGTTATCTAGTTGTGTTGTAAAGTTTTGATTGTGTATTTCTGTGCTGTGTATTAGTGTGTTTTGTGCCCTGCTGTGTAGTGTATGCTGTGTAGTTGCATGTTGACTATTACATACTTGTGTTGTATATTTGTGTGTTTCTCAATATACTTGAGTATTGTATAGTGTTGTATATATGTTTTCTATTAGTGTTGTGCAGTTGTATATGTACTTATGTGCTATGTGTTGTGTTCTATGCAGTGCATTATATAATTCTGACCTTGTGTTGTATATACATGTTCTATGTATGTGTGTGTTATGTAGCTGCATGCTGTACAGTTGTATATTGTATGTGTGCTGTGTGTTGTATACTTGTGTGCTGTGCAATTGTATTATATATACTTGTGTTTGTGTAGCATGTTGTATGGTTCTGTATGTATTGTATGGTTTTATTTATGTATAGTGTGTTGTGTACTGTATAGTTGTGTGTTATGTTGTGTACAGTATAGTTGTATACTATACAGTACAATATAGTTGTGTTATATTGTATTGAACATAGTAAAATGTATTTTATATAGTACAATATAGTACAATGTACAATGTAGTTGTGTTTGTGCAACTGTAACCAATATTTATGTGGGTATTCTTTTTTTTAAGCTTCAATTATTTCCATTCATGCTTTAGTAACACTAATGAACACTTCCTGACTTTCCCACTCAAAGTCTCCAAACCCCAAACTTGAGACTATCCAGTCTCTTTATACTGGTGTTTTATTTCTTTACTTTCATTGTACTTGCTTTATTTCACATAACTTCTAATTTAGAACCTAGAAGTAGTCACCACAATTTATTTTGGTTTTTGGGTGACACCCAACAATGCTCAGGCGTTACTCTTGGCTCTAAGCTCAGAAATCGCTCCACTCCTGGCAGGCTCGGAGGACCATATGGGATGCTGGGATTTGAACCACTGTCCTTCTGCATGCAAGGCAAATGCCTTACCTCTATGCTATCTCTCCTGTCCCAAGAATTATTACATCTACCTCAATAAGAAATACTCTTTTGATGTACAAAAATCACTGGAGCTTTTTTGTATAGTTTTATAATTATGTACATGTTTGTTGTGGAATTGTGTGTTGTATATTTGTTTTGTATAGCTATTTGTTGTGTCACATATTATGTAGCTGTGTTGTCTCAATTTGTTGCACTGAAAACATCTAAATAGTTGGAACTCTGATTTCACTTAAAAAGATCTTAATGTTGGTCATAAAAAAAATCTTAATCTTTTTTGGGGGGGGCACACCCGTTTGATGCTCAGGGGTTACTCCTGGCTAAGCGCTCAGAAATTGCCCCTGGCTTGGGGGGATCATATGAAATGCCGGGGGATCGAACCGAGGTCCTTCCTTACCTAGTGCATGCAAGGAAGACACCTTACCTCTAGCGCCACCTCGCTGGCCTCGAAAGATCTTAATCTTAATGTTGTCACATTTTTGTATAAGTCATAGAAATTTCAACCCAGCCATTTTCAAGAAACCATACCCCCATCTGTCTGTGACAAGCAGAAAAATAAATTATCAGACTAGAGGGCACAATGATCAGTAGTAATTACTGATCATTAATAAGGAATCATCAATAGGAAAATAATAAGATCTTCAGCACCTTAAAAGGCGTATGAATCTCAAGTTCTCAAGAAATAATACCTGGAAGAGACATCAAGGTTTCCTGCTTTCTACCAAAGAAGTGAAAATATTTCTCATGAACTTCTGTTTATTTTAGGCACTGTGATTTGCGATATTGTAAATGGTAGGGTTGCATACACACCGTGTTTTTTGTTTGTCTGTTTTTGGACCACACTTGTTGATGTTCTGGCTATGTGCTTAGACATTGTTCCTGGCTCGGGGGACTAGATGGAACATGGAGGATCCAACCCAGGTCCGTCTTGGGTCAGCTGCATGCAAGGCAAACGCCCTACTGCTGTGCTATTGCTCTGCCCCCACATACCATGTTTTAACACAAAATTTTCCACTGATGTACACTTTCCTCCTGTCTCAATTCCTCCGACACAACTCTCCTCACCTGCCCACCATAGTAAGCTCAGTTTTGTAGACCAGTGCTCAGGTACTATTACTTTTGATTATGTTATTATTTTTATACAATGTTTGTTCATATCCTACATATGAAAGAACTCGTTCTGTATCTGTGTCTTTGCTTGCTAACTTCACTCAATATGATAATCTTCACTTTCATCTATGTAGCAGTGAGCTCAAGGAAAAAAATACAAAATGGAGAAAACATCCAAAAATGGTGAGAAGAGATGAACAGAAAATTCCTCAAATAATCAATATGTCAATGAAAAAAATATCCTCATCACTTGTCAAGGAATTAACAAAAATCAATGAAAATTAGAACAATGAGTTATCATTTCACACCAAAGAGACAGGCACACATTACCAAGCACAAAACAACCAGTATTGGCATGACTGTAGGAAAAGAGGAACTCTCAGCCACTATTGGTGAGAATGTCTCATGATTCAACTTTTTGAAACAATATAGATCCTTTTGTAAAAATATCTGACCTTTCATACGATTCAGCAGTTCCACTGCTTGACACTACCCCAAGGATCCAAAACTGTTCTGCAAAGAAACCTCCTCAATTGTCATTGTAGCACTATTCACAACACCCAAGTGTCTAAAAACAGATGGCTGTGTAAAGAAATTATGGTCCATATACACAATAGGATACTGCCCAGTTCTAAGGGAAAAAATGCAAAAAATTTTTCTAAGGGAAAAAAAATCACTGGATTTTAAAGTGTCCCCTCACTCTTTAGTCTCATTTTCCCCTTACTGTTTACAAGTAATTTTTGCCCCAACGAAACATCTTCCCTATCTAATCTGAAAACAGAATGTGTTTTGCAAAAAGAAGTTGGCTGGATTATAGGATCATATTCAAAGAAGATGATTTTCTGTTTATATCCACAGAACAATGGTGATTGTAACAAAGGTCACTGTTTCTTGTTGAATCATAATTGAAGAATTTCACGAACAAAGAACAGATGTCACTCTCAAGAAGTCATGGGAAATAAGTAATTTTGAGACGTTGGTGTTCATCTCAAAATATTTTTGTTTCTACTGTTTAATTATTACTGATAAAAGTATCCATTCATTCCTTACCAGATACTCTGCTGAGATGACTACCTCACTCATCATTTATACCATGATAACAACTTTAAGAATGAGGAAATCAAAGTTCAGAATGCTTAAGGAGTTAAGGAAAGAAAAGATTTAATGGACCGCTATTATTATGTCATCATGTTTGAAGATCTCAATATCATTCCCACAGTCCTCCACTTATAACCAGACACTGACATGTTCTCTATTCGTAAATGAAGAAGCCAAGGCAGAATGGCGAATCAACACTCCAGCACAACACAGGGTGTGCAATGGATTCAGATTTGAACACATAACTACCAGAATGTAGTCAGTTCTCTCGATTATGATGCCCAACTCGCTCTTATCCCTAACACTTAATAACGGGTTTGATTTAATGTCTTCCTGATCCTAAAGTCCTTGTTGATGGTGGTGATGAAAGATAGATAGCTCTCAGCTCTCTCCCATGGTCATAAAACATTGAAAAGTAATCAAATCACATAGCACATTGTCAGAAGCAACAGTCAGAGAACTGATAATCCAATAAAACAAAAAAATTCTGTACCCAGTGACTATAGCAGCGGAAAGAACAAATCTCATCCCCAAACTTGCAGCAGAAGTGAAAAATGATTAAAATCCAAGGTATATCATATGTCAGCATCCCTCTAAGCTATGTACTTCACAAGTGCCAACTATTCCTGTCATTGATTCAGCTCGCTGCAGTGTTGAGTGATTGTCCCAGAATGAGAATATACAGTCTTTGGCTCTCTGCTTAGATTTCATATTTTCACGGGTCATCTCTGACAAAGTAAAGGTCTCCTCCTCCAGGTAAAAACTTTGGACCTGGCATGAGAGTATCTTGCCTCATCTTTTGCATTTTCTTATACTCTAGCTCAGAGACCAAGAGCCAGACAACCAGGTTTACTACTACTGAATTGAGGCAAATAGTAACCTTGTTCTCCCTCTTTTCTCAGGTCATTTGCAAAGAAGTCTTTGAGACCAAACAAAATGGCTGATATTTCTATTTAAGGTAGACCATTAGGCAGCTGATGACAGCCCTAAAGTTAGATCTGCACATCACGGGTACCAAGGGTTGCATGAGCAGGAAGCACAAAGGACAAAATGCAGTCCAGCAGATTTCATGGTTCATTTTTAAGTACAGACATTATTACAGAGGGAAATCCATAACCATTTATTGCTTTCAAAAAGAATGCTTCCTAGCCACTCGTTCTGAACATCAAGTTCTATTTAGGTCAACGAGAGTTAGAGTTACCTGCTAAATATATGCAAGAACTTGGGAGAAAGAATTAATTATCTCCTTAGATAAGAACTAATAATCTAAGGCTCTATCTAAAAGCATCACTTAAATTAAAAAAAGAAAAGAAAAACAAGTTGAGCTTTGAAGATATGAGACGTTCCAGGTTATGTCACAAAGATGGATGACAATTATGAGTGTGCAGTTTAAATATCAGTCATTTTGTTCATTTGCTTCCTTAGAGTATGAGCTCTGGGAAATAGTAATATCTTATATCCCTGAAAATCCTTCATAACTTGTATAATGAGTAGAAAAGCACAAATATTTGCTGATTTAGTGAAAGAATATTGTGTTTTAAAATCACAAAAAATTATGTGCTAAAGTTTCAAATAAGGATCCTACTGTGTTTCTTACTGTGTTTCTGGATGCCAAAACAACATTATTTGGAATTATCTAAAGGTATCACTGATGCATGAGTTGTTCTTACATTGGCCCTAACTGATATAAAAACATACTTACCGTAATCTCTTATGATCAAACTAAAGATCCTAAACTGAATGGGTAGGTAAACCAGTCAAATACCCACTGACCTTATATTTATTTTGTTTGCAGCAGCAACATTTCTAGGGGATTGTTGCTACTGTTATCTTGATTTCTGTTTGCTTTTATGTCTGCTCTTTCTGATTGTGTTTAAATCTGTCAAATATTATAGATGGTTCTCAGTCTGGTTTCTTACCTCTCACCAGTGGCAAATGGAAAGTTCAGGATCCTAAGAGAGGAAGTTGATAGAGTTTATCATCCTTTTCTTTAACTTCTTTACTCATGCGGTTTTAGAATACACCTTTTGCTTTAGACCTAGCAGCACTGCTTTTGAGTTGTCTTTTCCTCAGCTTTTCTTTCTAACACAGTAATACAAGAAGTTTTTTTCAGAGATTTTTTTCTTTCTCTCTTTTTTTTTAACCAGGGCTTTTCTCCATGCTGAATTTATTTTGTTCTGTAGCTTTGGAGCTATGCCCCTATTCCATTTGTATCATTAGCTTAAACGTCTCTCAACTCTAGACTTCTATAATTGTTTATTCAGCATCCACACTTGCATGATGTTTGTAGGCATTTCATATTTACTCTATCTGACACCTGCTGCCTGTTCAACTCCCCCATGCCATGTCATAGAACTATGCTCCTAAGTGTTCTGTGTCTCAGTATAAAAGCAAAACAGATTACAAGAGGTTCTCAGACAGAATAATTAGAAATCTTAAAGTCATTTGTTTCTCGTCATCCCATCCATCCCCAAAATAACAATTTTGATCAATGATGCCTTCAAACCCCATCCAATAGGACGAGCTTCTATCCCCTTTAACACCGCCAGGTTCATATTATTGTTTTTCCTCACTATTATTGCTAAGGCCTCCAAAGTTGCTTCCCCCTCTAATCTCTTCTTTACAAGGTAGATGGCCATTTAAAACCTAATTGAAATCATTTCATCTTCCACTCCTCAAAACCACTCAAGAGAAACTGTCTGTCTTACTCAAGAAGATGCAAGAATTCTTAATGTGCCCATCAAAGTTTGAAGAATAAGACCATTCCCTGTGATTTCTTTTCAGTCTCTCTTTGGTTTGCTTCATCTAGAATATACTGACTTCCTGGGAGTTTAGAATGTTTTGAAGTATCAGCATATCCCAAGTCCTTCTTGCTATCTGTTTTGGTTTCTAAGAGATTACAGAGAGTGGTGAGTGCAGTTAGAGAAATAACTACACTGACAACTATCATGACAATGATAAGTGAGTGAAATAGAATGCTTGTTTTGAATACAGACAGGGGGTGGAGGAGGAAGGAAAACGGGGGGCATTGGCAGTGGGAATGTTGCACTGCTGAAAGGGGGGGTTCATTTTTTTTGTTTGTTTGTTTTTGGGTCACACCCGGCAGTGCTCAGGGGTTACTCCTGGCTCCATGCTCAGAAATTGCTCCTGGCAGGCACGGGAGACCATATGGGGCACCGGGATTCGAACCGATGACCTTTTGCATGAAAGGCAAATGCCTTACCTCCATGCTATCTCCCGGAAGAAAAAAAGGCTGGCCATTTTATTTTCTATTAAACACAGTTCCCATAAAACGTATAAAGCTTACGACACACTTTTATTCTATTACTAAAGTATATGAATAATTGATTACTCAAAATGACATTGTTTGGTTATGGTGGGAACTAGCAGAAGAGGAGCCTGCCATCTCTGGAGGGAGTTTCAGCTCCATTTCCTCTATAAATGTCTCCCTTTGCCAAGTAGGCAAAGCTTTCAGCTTGGTTATATAATAGACTCAGTTCTGCCCCCTTCTACATACACACAGACATGCACACTTCACTTTCTTACTTCAGTCCTTTTGGAACTTTTAGAAAGCAGGATAAAGGGAAAGTCTTTCCCAAAACTAATGATAACAATCACTAGAGTTTCCATGTGCAATTCATGGACTCTCAGGCTTGTGCTTCTCTCTGCCAAGAATATATCGAACCTTGACATGACTATGAACTAATGGGCAATTTGTAAACATTTTCTATTTTTACAGGATAGAAAGATCATGAGGCAGTGATGCCAAGAAAATTTCAGTCCTCACAGGAAAAGATGTCATAAAATTATCGTAGCATTGTGATTCTGCCATCTAATAAGAATAACCGTGAGTGACCGTACTCAGGTGAAATGCACATGATCATTAATTTCATTCTTCTTTGGTACATTAGCCTGCATGAGCAAGCAATGGGGAAAAGCAAAGGTACTTCAGAATAACACAATGCTCATTTTATTATTTCTTTCTTCTTTGCTTTAAGCATCCAGCAGTACAGAGGTCCTGTACTCCTGACTCTGTGGTAAGGGGCCACTCCTGATGGCATTTGGGAAACTGTATGTGATGCTGGAATCAAACCTGAGTCAGCTATATGCAAGCAAAAAGTCTTACCTGTTATTCTATCTCTCTGCCCCTCAATTTCTACCATAATATATAGCACAGGATGAAAACAAGGTGACGGCAGGAAAGGTAAGGCCTCAGGATGTAATATTGTTGTCAACTTAATTCTAATAAAGACGATATGAGACTTGGTGTTGGCTTAATGATTAGAGTATCCATTTTTGTAGGTCCCTCACATTACTGAGTGCAACCTCCGGAGACACTGCTAGTATGATCCCTAGTGTCACAAATGCAAATTCTGGTTCACTTCAGTTAAATATGGGAGCATTACAATTGTGACTGTGTGTCATGGCCAGTAGTATAACCCAATGCACCCAAGAGAGTTAGCATTGTATAGAAGAATGACCCTATAAACTTCACAACTAAGGATGCAATACAACCAAAAGTGCAACCTCAGTGAGCTAACAACCAAGTGTGAGATCTTCTACCCAACCTTGAATATAGCAATACAAAACCAAAGGGGAAAATGGGAAAGAAGTCATGGTTGACATGTCAAACTCCTTTGTCTATATCATGATATATTGATAGTTTGTGCTAAATCTATGCTGTTTCCATCTGCACATACTCTTAAATATTTTGAGTCCAGAAAAACAAAAAAGTAGGACTGGAGAATTATACTACGGGTGACAGCTCTTGCTTAGGACACCAAAGACCCTTTTTGATCCTCAGCACTAGAGAATGTTCCTGAAGTACTGCTGGGAAGATTCCTGAGCCAGGGAGTAAGTCCCAAACACCACTGCTGTTAGCCTCAAAATAGCACAAATACAAAAGCAAAAAAATTTTTTTGATTCTACTGTAACACCATAGAGAGGCTATGACAAATCATATAATGATGCCTATATTTTTATGCTATTAGGCCTGCTTTTTATTTTGCAGGGCTCTGTATTAATTTTTATTTTGAAGTCAATTTCTTTTGCTTTTATCATTGGTTTCAGAATAATTGACTTTTGAATGGAAGCATAAACCCCAGTCTGGAAAATGTAATTTTTGATAGCCTGCTTGCTTGCTTTTAGTCCAATTTTCTAATTCTATCTATTCTCAAGGAAGAGGGCCATTTCCTTTAAGTTTGGGGGAGCAAGTTAAGATTAACATTCTTTCTACTTACACAAGGCAGTGTCTCAGAAAGGGTACTCTCTGTAATTTTCCTCTGGATTTTCAAAAAGTAGCAAACCAAACAACCTGTGTGTATGTGAAAATGCATTTCTTTTTACTGAAAAAAATAAAGCAATTTCTGTACAAAATCTAATAACTAGAAAGCATTGCACTTTTTTCAGATAGGTTTGCTGATAAACTTACTAGGGTATATTGAAATTTATCGGATGACATTTTGATAGGTCATCAAAAGTCAGTTAATGCCAAAAGAAGTGTTTTCATAACATAACAATAAACAGTGTTTTATGAACAATACAGCCCTAGTATCCAAAAGAATTGAAACATTACTTATAGGTATATTTATAACTTAGTCATTTGTTCAACCAGGAAATAGTCTGTGTATCTATTGTTGTGATTAGACTCCATCTTTTGGCCAGGACACCAGGGTGAATAAAAAAATCCCCAAACAGAAAACAAAACATCAAATAAGGCATATGCCTTCCTGAAATTCCCCTTCCAAATAAACGGCCACTTTGTGGTCCATTATACATTGACCCAAATGGCTTTGTAGCTGTAATGATTTGAAGATGCCAGAAGAATCTAAGTAAGATTGAGACAAGAATGCAGGTATGTTTGAACTACTCTCTCCTGAAAACTTTTCTTTTCAAGCTAAGTACCCATGCTGGTCTAGCAAAGAGGTTATCCTTTTATAATGTAACTCCTGGATCTTACCCAAATCCCCTATTATCAGAATTTTTCTGCCTAGAAAGCAAGGATTGCATCTTTCTTATCTTCGTCTTGCTCATCTTGTGTCCCCTAATACCAACTACATGGAAAACATACTAGGAATGTTTGATGAATGAAGAGAGTAACAGGACAAAAATATATTGAAATGGTGGGTCAAATGTAAACAAAAATACACAAATCAAGAGACAAAGACCCTTTCTAATACTATAGACAAAGGTAAAACTAAAATGGATTGAAGACTTGAAACCAGACATGAACCTATAGATCATATTGAAGAAAACTGGTAGAAGAGTTCAGAATCTAGAGGTACTGACAATTTTCTATATATTTGGACACAAAATACCACTTAATCACATAACCATCAAAAAAACTTAAAAAATCAAATTAAAACAACCAAAATTTAAAATGTGACCATTAAGTTGGTGGACTGGAAAGAAGGAAGAAGACTGAGGACATTGGTTGAGGGAATTAGACACAGTTATGGTATACGTGTTGAAATATTGCATGCTTTCACTTCAACTATGAATAACTTTGTAATAGAAACCATTATGCTGAGTGAAATAAGTCAGAGAGAGAGAGGCACAGAATAGTTTCATTCATCTGTGGGATTTAAGAAAAATAAAAGGCATTATTGTAATAATACATAGATAATAGAGATGAGGGCTGGAATGACCAGTCCATGATATGAAGCTTAGCACAAAGACTGGTGAGTTCAGTTACAGAAATAAATGCACTGACAACTATCATGACAATGGTAATGAGAGAGAGAAATAGAATGCTTATCTTGAATACAGGCAGAGTGGGGGACATGAGAGGGACCTGGGGGACAATGGTGATGGGAAGGTTGCACTAGTGAAGGGGGATGCTCTTTTCTATAATTGAAACCCAATTACAAACATATTTGTAATCATGACAATTAAATAAAGATATTATTTTAAAAAGTAAAATAAATGAGACTACATAGAACTAAGAATTGTGTTACAAAATAAATGATGACTGGTGAGATAGCACAATGGGTAGGGCACTTGACTTGCATGTGGCAGATCAGGGTTCATTTCCCAACATCTGATCTCCTGAGCGCTACCTAGTGTAATTCCTGAAATCAGAGCTGAAAATGACCCCAGAGCATTGCTGGGTATTTCCCCAAAACAAAACTAAAAACATGACCAACATAAAGACACATTATAGACTGAAAGAAAATATTTGCCTATTAGCTACATATAGAAATCACAAGACAAATAAAGCACATAAAACATCCAATACTATAAAATGGGGGAAAATTAGACAGAAACTTCTTCAAAGAAGAAATACAGATGACTAACGGATACGTGAAAAAACTCTTTGAGTCTTTTATCAGAAAATTGTACATCAAAATGACAGCATGATATCACCTTATACCAGTGAGACATGCACATATCACAAAGAACAAAAACAGCCAGTATTGATGTGGATGGGGGGAACCCTCATTCACTGTTAAAAATGTTGACTAGTTCAATCCTTTTCTAAAACAACATGAATAACTAAAAATAGAAACAAAAAAAAACTCAAAAAGCAAAACAAAACAAAAACCTGCAGTTGAGATTTCCATATGACCCAGCAATTTCAGGATCCAAAAATCCTTATTAAAAAACATTTTTTCACTCTTGCTTGTTCATTGCAACACTATTAAAAACTAGCCCAAAATTGGAAATAATCAAAATTTTCCAAGAACAGGTAAAAATAAAGAAACTATGGTACATAGCTATATGAAAAGATGAAATTATGTAATTTTCTGTAACGTGGATAGATCTGGAGAGTATCATGTTGAATAAAATTAGTCAGAGGGAAAGGGATAGAGTTAGCATGATCTTCTTTGCATGTGGAATATAAAGAAACATAATAAGGGAAAAGCAAATGCCAGTTGGCAACTGAGAACTGGTTTATAGTAGGAAGATTAGGATGGCAAGGGAATGGGAGGAAGTGACAATTGGTGCAGGAAAGCAGACATTGGTGGAGATATGGTATTGGGATGTTTTATGCATGGAAGCCTATCATAAACAGCCCTATAGATCACACTGCCTTTCATTTATGAAATTAAATTAAAAAGTAGAGTGTAGTACAGCAGGTAGGGTATTTGCCTTGCAAATGGCCAATCCAGATTCAACTCCCAGCATCAAAGTGCCAAGGAGCACCAAAAATAGTAATTCCTGAGTAAAGAGTCAAGAGAAACCCCTGACCACCACCAGGTATGCCCCCTTCCCCCAGAAAAAGTAGAGAGTTGAGTATGGGGTGCTACTTCTAAACTTGAGAATTTCAACTTAACATAGTTAATCCTAATGCAAGCAGTATGTGCTCAGAAA
>PVKC010040347.1:0-12412 GCA_004027635.1 Crocidura indochinensis | reverse complement strand
TTTTTTTTTTTTTCCTGCATAGGCATAGTAAATATTGGCGACATTAGAGAGGGAATTCCCTTGGTCTAAAAACTACAGGGTTTCTCCACCTTTGAAGTACACTGTCATGGGAATAAATATAGACTCCTTGCATGTTCCTTTGCTCTCCCCTCGGTGCCTTTGTGCTGTATGGAAGGCTTCATCTCCGTCATGGGTTATAAAATCAGACCTCTATATCTAGAAATCTTGGTATCTGCACGGGTCTAGGAACGGAGCTTATGATGAAGACTTTCTTTGTGGTTCTAGAAGTTCTGTTCCTTCACTGTCGTTTTAATCCGTCTTCTTTAGTTGGTGGTCTTGGTTATTGCACTGATCCCATTATGAAGCATGGGATAGAGCCTTTCGTTATGTTTCCAGAAGACCCGTTCACTTGCAATTGTCTCAGTCAGACCTTTAAAATGAGAGAACTTGGATGCTGTATAGATCGTAGACCAAAATCTAGACTAGGGCTTTTTTTGTTGCTCCCAAATCTGTTCTGTTCAGTCATGGTTGTCGTTAGATTATTCTTTATTATGTCTGAATGATTAAACCAGTATTTATTTTAGCCTTTTAATATTTTCATAGGTTACTTTCTTTATGTGAAAATGATAGTTAAAATTATAAATAGGTCATATTGAATAACAAAGCAGATTCAGTTTTCCTTCAGTCTTTTCTCAATTCTTTGCCTACTATACACTGAAGTAAAATTAAATATAATGCTTTATAAATTCACATAGCATACCAATAGACTGCTCCATGTGTTTTTTTTATCAGGTATAGTTTGCATATATTAAAACTCACCTTCCCATGTATTACTTGGATCTTACAAAATGTTAAGTGATCACTAACTTAAATAATAGTAAAGTCATTACACAAATTTTCCTTAATCTCTTTGCCGCTAGGCCTTGTTACTATCAACAGCTCTCTCACTCTCCCCCACTTTCTTGTGAAATACCTCTGACTCCCCATAAACTCTAAAGACATATGTTTCCTATATATAGAGATTTTCTATTGGTAGGAATTTCATAGGAAAGTCTGACTTTTTTCATTTAGTATGGTACGTTTGAGATTTGTCCACAATATTGCTATTGTATATAATATATGTTTATATATATTCTTTTTCATGACTGAATACTAGATTATTGTCTGTCTACATAAAACTTTTCTTCAATTTTTATGGCAATGAATAGTCAAGCATAAGTATTGGATTAGATTCTTATTTGTCATGTATAAACATTTAAATAACTAATAAAATCATATTTCAAGTATATATTGTTTAACTTTGTGAGTTATTGTTTAATTGGTTTTACAAGGTGTCTGTATTATTCGGTATAATAAAATGCAATTATATAAATTTTAGTTTGTATCTTTGTCAACACTATGCTTTTAAGTCATTTCAATGATAATTTAGATTTTTATGTTCCTGTTTTATATCTATATGTATGTATGTATGTATGTATTTTTAGAAACAACAAACAAAATGGATTTGTTTGTGTGGGGATTTTATGTTTAACGGCTTGGGATTTTATCATTTGATTCATTTATCTTGAGGGCATTAACACAATAAGTGGTAAAATAAAAGTTTCAAATATAAATAATGAATATTTTGTGATGTTATGATGCACAGAATATTGGAAATTTGTAGTCTTGGTTTATTTTTTTATTGTTGCTTAGAGGTCATATCGGACATTACTCAGGGCTCTTCACTTAGGAATCGCTCCTGGTGGAGTGGGGGACCATATGATCTACCCGACCTGCTTGTATCTTTCTGATACCTAGAACTCTTTATTTTTATAATATGCTTAATTTTCTTAAATGATCAAATGCTATCGAATAAAAACAGTAAGTCTGAAACTATATGAATATAGTTTAATAGTCACACAGAGCTATATTAATGAAAACTATATTAATAGCCACACATAGCTACATAATATGAAGGTACTAAAGAATGCTTATCTATCTGCCTTTTGCATACGTTTAGACGATTTCCAAGTTTTTATTGAGTAATACATTATTAATTTCTTTGTATAAGTCTGTCTCAAATTATATCTAATAGTATAAATCTCAGCTACCTAATGGCTAGGTTAGAGAAAATAAAAACAATGCTTTTGCTACATGTTCTCAAGTTACATAGCAAGTGTTATTCTAATTTTTATTTTAAACATTTATATATAGCAATGCCTTTCTCACCTTTATTAGTGTTGAATATTCTCACTTTGAAACACTGTTAGTGTGCTAACAGAGACAGCAACAGTGTGGATTGTAGGTAGACAGCCTTTTTCTGTAAATGTTTTTTCCAGGCTGAAACCTGCCACTTTAATGTAAAGTAAACTTTACTGATCTTTTCTTTATAAATCATTCCATTTAAAAACCTCACTACCTAGAACCTAGAGATGACTCTGTTGCTCATTACACATAAATTTGATCTCTTGTATTACATTATGCTTCTGGTGAGGTCGTTCAAGATCTTTGTAACCTCTGGCATTGAGAACAATTTTCAGCTTTACCAGACCCAAGTTCTACAAATACAACTGAAGAATATGACCCATAGGGACAAAGACAAGTATTATGATGTGTGAACAATATGACTAGGATAATGACCAATGGCAAGGTTGTATGTGAATGCTGTTGCAAATCATAGTGAGCCCTACAACCATAATGTGTATGAGCACTAGACTTAAGAAGGCAATCGCTGACAACCATGTATGCAAGCAAAGCATCTGAAATAAAGGAATGTGATCACTAACATGTGATTCCTGTAAAACACCACAAAAGGAAGTCTCCTAGCCCCCTGAAAGCTCACAATGTAAGAGTATCACACCCAATAGTTTTATTATGACTGAAACAGTAGGAAAGGGAAGAGAAGGCAAGAAAATGGATTTGTGGGTATTTTATGTTTAATGGCTTAGAATTTTATCATTTGATTCATTTATCTTGAGGGCAATCACACAATAAGTGGTAAAATAAGTGTCTTTTAAAAATAATTTACTGATAATTATATTATATTTCAGCAAACTTTATTTTATCTGTAATGTATTTTAAAGATCTTATGTAGTTATAGTTCTTCAGCTAACTATCAGATATATTAAGTAAAATATAAACATTAACTTGTCAGGTATAGTGATAAGCAATTTATAGGCATTATTTAATTTACTCTTTATTCTAATGCCAAGAAACAAATAGCGATGTTATGTGTAGTTTTCAGAGAGAGAAGTACACTGAACAAGATATAGATAATTTTTATAAGCAGTGTATTAAGTGAAGCCAAACTTAGAGTCATTTTATTAATAATGTTTACTTCTAACAATTTTATCTAAAATAGTTTATCTAAAACAGTTCAGAACATTCTTCTATTTACTAAAAGTAAATTGTATTATTATTAAGAGATTACATTAGTGAGATGCTTTTTTAACATTTTAGGAATTAATGTTCACAGATCATTAATTTGCATTTGCTGTTGCTGTTTTGGGTCTAAAAACAACCTGACTATGTTCAGAATTTACTCCTGACTCTGTGCTAAGGGATTACTCCCGGTGGTGCTTAATCTGACCATCTAGGCTTACCAGAATCAAACCTGGGCTTTCTGCCTAACTAGTGCCTACCTGTTATATTGTTGCACCAGTCCTTGATCCTAATTTTTTACTTCTTGCTCTTTGCTCACACCTTTTGTTTTTTCTATCTTAGGATCCCATTAGGGTACCATATTTCATTCATCTAGGTGTCATTACACCTAAAGTTCTTTCAACTGTTTCTCCAACTTTTCTTGCTTATGATGACCTTGACATTTGTTTAATGGATACTAAGTAAATATACTGCAGTATGAGGGATTATTATTGGGATTATTTTTATGATACCTTTAAAATTGTGGAATGGAGAGGAAGTGAAGTAAATCAAATTTATAATGTTTTTTCATCATGTTATATCAAGGATGCATCCTAGCAACATGTTTTACTTTTTTAAAAATTATAATAATATCTTTAAACACTATTATCACAAACATGTTTGTAGTTAGGTTTCAGTCATAAAAAGTATACCCCCTTCACCAGTGCAACCTTCCCACCACAAATGCCTCCATCTTGATTTAATGTTGATTACATGATTGAAGTCATGCTTATAGTTTTTCATCTATATAGTTACTGTTTTTTCTATCTGAGACCCTTTGGAAAGAAGAAACTCTTATTTACTTTCTTTTTATTTGACAATGCTTAGGATTATTCATAGCTCTGCACTCAGGGATTACTACTAGAAGTACGAAGGTTACCTACCGTATGGGATGCTGGGGATTGAACCTGAGTTGCCTCTGTGCAAGGCAAGCACCTTACCCTCTGTACTATTGTTCTGGCCCAGAAGTAACTCATACATAAAGATGAAAAGAATAGACTCATATTTAAGAACTGCAAAGTGATTTTGAGTTTCATCATAATTTATTTGAATTTATTCTGCAGGGATTATTTTTCTCTTCTTACTCATCAATTTATTAATTTGTCCACTTACCATATCATTATAAAATTATGTATACTAATTGTATATGGTGTCTTACAATCCACTACTATTTTACTGATTTTATTGCTAGAATTTTTTTGTCCCCCATTCACAATACAGACCAGGCAAAAGGCCTGGTTTGAGGTGTATATGGGGAGCATTTACTGTACCTCCTCTTTCTATAGTCAGTGTAAAGAACACAGCCTGTAGTAAGCTTGGGAGGCCTTATCTTTTTTTATTTTACATATATATATACATATATAAATGTATATATATATGTAAAATATATATATACCTTCATCAATGCAACATTCCCATCACCAATATCGCAGGTGTCCTTCCTCCCCACCCCACACCGGCCTGTACTCTAGACAGGCTTTCTACTTCCCTCATTCAGTCACATTTTGTATGACAATACTCAGTGTAATTATTTCTGTGACTGCATTAAACAATTCCTGCGGTAGCTCATGTCTGGAACTGGACTCTCCAGTCCTCCTCTATTTTGTCTCTGAGAATCACTACACAAAAGTCTTTCATTTTTCTCAAAACCCATAGATGAGTGAGACCATTCTGTGTTTATCTCTTGTTTTACTTTTTTTAATTAGAATAATATCTTTATCCAAACATCATCATTACAAACATGTTTGTAGTTGGGATTTAGTTATAAAAAGTATGCCCCTCTTCACCAGTGCAACTTTCCCACCATAAATGTTCTCCATCTTGACTTAATGTTGATTACATGCTTGAAGTCATGCTTATAGTTCTTCCTCTATATGGTTACTGCTTTTCTATTGCTAGAATTTTTTTTCAGCTTTGGAGAGCTCTTTCAGTTGGCTTCCATGTTTTTTGGATCTAGCCCATCAAACGTGTGTGTTAGTGTTTTTATTTTTACATTTTCTTATCTTTGATAGTACATAATAATACTTGAAGCTCATATTTTTCTACTCAAGTTGAAGCCTGAGTAGTTTCTTTAAGGAGTCCTGATTCATTTTATCGTGTCATAACAGTATGAGTTTCAACTGCTTTAACGTTTTTCCATGTACTCTACTCTCATAACCTTGCTAACCACTATTACCTTACTTTCTCTATAAATTCTCATGCCATGAAAATATGAAAAGCAAATGAGAATGAGGGAATCAACGAGTATAAATATGTCAATTTGTTATTTTCTACATACCTGATAGGAGTCTATATATAATCAGGTACAGGTGGTGAGGCACAAATATAAACTATAGATTGTACTTTTACCAAATATGGAGTCATATTCTTTTTTTTTTCAAGAGCAATGTTAAATATCGACCCCTCAAGCCAATGCTTTGGTGATCAGTAATAAAGTGCATTTGTATAAACTTGATTTTTATGATAAATAGAACAATTCAGAAATGAGTAGATCAACTGATTAATCTTTCGACTTAGCCTTAGAAATCCCAAGCTCTAATAAATGAACAAAGTTTATATAACAATTTTTAAGAATATATGTATATAAGGACCAGATTGATAACACAATGGATAAGGAGTTAGTTGGCCTTATAGGTAGACAACCTGAGTTCATCATCTTAGATGATCTTCCAATCCTGCCAGGAGTAATTTCTGAGCACTATCAGATGTGGCCCCCAAATATATGCATGCATGTATATGTACATATATATAAATACATATCAGTAGTCAATAGATTGCTGCTTCTGCTGCTGATAATAATAGTATAATAGATAGCTTTTTCTTAATAGTAATTATTACTCAAAATAGTATCATCTCTTTGGCTATTCAGTAGGTATAAAAGACATGTCATGAATAGCCTCAATAATTTTTGTAAAGCTCCCCCCAAAACACTTTGTAAATTATATATTTTAATAAACTGTGGTAGTGAAATGAAAATTCTATTTTACATAAAGCATCTCCAAAATTATTTATCACACAGATATTCAGATCAGTAGGAAAAATACTGAAAGGATAGAGACATGTATTATTTGTATTTTCTGCTTAGCAGTTGGCAAATAAAGTCCTCCAGGAAATGGACCTAAAAAGAAACATTAATTAAATTCATCTTTCCATCTATCTCTGGTGGGAATTAGCCACATCAAATACATAAAAGTAGCAAACCCTAATTATTCCATGAATCTCATGTTTTATTAAGCAATATTATTCTGCACTCAATTGATAATACCACATAGATTATTCTTTAATTATAAGTGCTATCTAAAAAACTTCCTAAAGAAACAATATATCGAGTGAGCTTTTATTATAAATCTTGTATATAAAGAACATCACATAAGCTTTAAAAAGAAGATAATAGTGTGTTATAACACTATATTCTTAAGGCATACAAATAATTACACTCTTATAAATTTATATTTCCTTAGTAAAGAAAAACAATAAACAAAGGTGAGTAAGCGGGTCATTGTTTATCAATGAATGAACCATTTATGCTATGAAATAGATGGGTTTAGAAAATGTTTAGCAGGGTTTGATTTGACAAAAGGGAGGTTATAGATAAGAAAAGTTAAGCAAAATCCTTTGTCTGAATATTGTGGTTTTACATTCAGCATGATCAACATCAAAGTATGATTGAGTTAAGAGATCCACCAACTGGGCCCTAATATATTTGACTTTTCATGTCTCCAAATGACCCTCCTTCTACCTGCCATTAACTCTTTCTCCCAATGTCTCTTATCAGAGCAATAACAAGGATCAGGGACTGAAAAATTAAGAAATTCACATTATGACTTTATTATGTAACAGTTGATTCTCAAGAGTGATTCATTTGCTGCCATTTCTCTCCAGGGTTTCTGAGATCACATACTACTGTTGATATTGCCCAAAAGTAGAAAGGTAAAGGTGTGGTGAAGCTTAAGACTCTGAACACATACATACATATATACATACATGCACACATAAATACATATATACATACATGCATACATACATACATACACACAGAGATACAAAGAGACAGATAAAGATGATACAGAATCAAAGACAGAGCTACTGGGACACAAGAAATAGTTTTTAACTGCTCTTATATCTCAGTATATTTTATATATCTACTTATACAGTACTGTACTTATAAAATTATACTGGCAAAATAATTGTACTTAAAAAATTATGTAACTGGCAAAATTGAGGCACAGACATCATATTTAGACACCAGACATCTCTCTTATGGGATCCAAACATTTTACCATGTTGGGAAATTTGCTATTAACTCCCAGGCACACATACTTTTTTGATAAAAACAATTTATGACAGGACAGATGGCCTACCCAATATGAACATTTAATAATCTGTGGCTTGCATTGGTACTGTAGATTATTTAACTTTATGTCCATGATAGATAACATTTCCTCATGGTACTTTCCCCCTGGGCTTAGAACAGATTGAGAGTGGAGCCAAGCAGGCACCTTATACTTTAGATAATCTGATAAACAGAGCCCCAGACTGCGACTTGGGCAGCAGATTCCACTTAATGACACTCCAAAAAGTTATCATTGTGGACTCGACTTTTATGCTGAGATGCTGAACTCAAGCAGCAGGGAGGCAGTCAAAGAAAAGTAGCTGCCTTTTGGAAAATTGTGTAAAGGCCCATTGCTGGAAAATTCAAAGACAGCAAAACAGTAGCAAGTAAGATTTTTACATTCCTGAACTTAATTGGAATTGTTGTTATAGAAAGATAACACATACCAAAGGAACACCAAATCATACTGGGCAAAGAAAAGTAGCCAAGCTTTTTTTAAAGTGAAATTGGACACAGCTGCAATCCCTTCCTTATAAGAGCATGTTATGTGGACTTTATGGTTTGTAACAGGTGACCTTATATTAGCTACTAAAATAAAGGAGAGAGGGATAGGCTATCATCTAAGAGTTCAGATCTAAGACCCAACACATAATTGATGTTTCATAGAGTGTGAAGAGAGCATAATGAACCTTTGAAGTCACAAAATGATACCAATTCTGACCTCTTAGACTAAATTAGAGCCTCAGGATAGATAATACAGAAGATTTTCCTCTTAACTAACCATATTCTTCCATTTTGTGTCAATATTATTTCGTGGAACATGTCTCTGAATTCCTTGTTTCTACCCTTAATCACTTTGTGTTAGATGTCTTGAGGTGGATCATGATGGTATACAAAAATCAAAGAAAAATGTTAGCACCTTTGTAATCAGCATCTGTTACAGATGTACCCATTATACAAGCATCTCATTATACTTCTGCACCTCCGAGGAGCTATGGTGAGGCTGGAAACGGAAGCAACAGAAATGCAAGTAATTGATTATAGGGTAGCTGATCTCCAGCCCTTGGGTTCAAGGCTCAGGTTCTTTTTTTTATTTTTCCAGAGGAATTAAGTTTTTAATTTGATACATATACAAACACCAAGGCAGGAATATTGTTTTCCCAAAAATGAACATGTTGCCATTTCTGATAGTCTTGTAGATAGTGAGATAAATCAAAGAGATAAAAGATTAATACTTATTATATTAATCACATGTGGAGTCTAAAATACTATGAGAATGTGACCTAAACAGATTTGGAATGTTGTAATCAGAGTCTAGGAATAGGTAGATGTTATGAATGTTGCTGAAAAGTTACTAACTTCCAACTATACATTGACTATGCCTTAGGAATACAATATAAAACAACCTGATAGAAAAAATACTTGAAAGTTAAAGTCATAGATATCTGATATGTTACTACGACACACATAAAAATATCAATCACGGAGACTGGAGCGATGGTTCAGTGGTAGGGCATTTGCCTTTCATGCAGCTGATGCAGAATGGACCACAGTTTGATCCCCCAGCATCCCATATGGTCCTCCAATCCAGAAGCAATTTCTGAGGATATAGCCAGGAGTAACCCCGGAGCATCACTGAGTATGGCCCTAAAACAGAAAATCAAAAAAAAATCAGTTATGCAGTGCGATGCATACCTTAGCTATTATAGAAATCCTTTTTTGAATATTTAAACATTGAGATGGCATGTTGTGCATCTTAGACATAAAGAATATCATGTTAATTATATCAATAAATATTGTAGAATTAAATAATTAATTACATATTTATAAAGATGAGCATTTTATTTTATTTTATTTTGTTTTGTTTTTTTTTTTTGGTTTTTGGGCCACACCCAGTGACGCTCAGGGGTTACTCCTGGCTATGCGCTCAGAAGTCGCTCCTGGCAGGCACGGGGGACCATATGGGAACCGGGGGATCGAACCGTGGTCCGTCCTAGGCTAGCGCAGGCAAGGCAGCAGGCACCTTACCTCCAGCGCCACAGCCCGGTTCCCCGAGCATTTTATTTTTATTTAAAGAAAATGCATCACATCATCACATAATTGACATACTGATGATAATACATTTGTTTCAAGATGACAGAAAGCAAAGTTCTTAAAAATATAGGAAGAAAATAGAAAAGAAAACTAAAAAATGGAAAAAAAAGAAAAGTTCAGTAGCTAGTACATTTGTGAAAATTATTGTATCACCAATAAACAACAACAATAATAATAATAAACAATAGCAGAAGGTTTAGTAAGCTCTTTTTTAAAAGAGATAAAAAAAATAGTATAAAAAGGGTATGTATGGCAGTCGTTGTTTGCATAGGGCCAGCAAAATATGGGAAAAACAGAAAGGAGAGGCTTTGGCCTAAATACAGGGAGACCTTACCCCTAAAGTATTCTGGCATATGACCAACTCTGGGCTCCAGGCATACTAGGTTGTCCAACCCCTGAGTCAATTTCTGTGATCCCAGTAAAACCTCTTTACAAAAACACCGTTGTTGTTGTCAGGTTTCTGAAGTTAGAGATACTGTTTTCTGTGCAGATCCTACATTGAAGTTAAGGTTATGTGGAGTGCCTTCCGGTTTCATTTCACCGATAGGGGGCAATGCGGAGAACTCAGCCCTGAAAGCAGGTTGCTGCTGTGGCTAAGTCGTATGGGTGTCAAAATAACCCTCTTAGGAGTAAGTCGATGCCAAGGCAACAATAGGGTCTTCCCTGGTAGAGGTTTACTTCCTGGTCATGGTATAAACAACCATGGTTGTTTCCGTATCCATGATTCAGGGATGAATGGACAATGCCCGTTTTCTGAGGCCTAAGCCAAGTCATTATGACAATGTTCAGGGTTTAAAGACCCCACTGCAGAATAAAATTTGTGTGTTCCTATCTCTCTTAGATAAGAACTTGTTTGCATATGTAATATTTTTCCATTTTAATATACCTATGCAAAAAAGGAACAATGCCACAAGATATTACTTGTGCATAGGTGGGTCGAGGTAACAAATCCAACAATCCCCCATAGCCTAGTTCTAGTATGATCTCTAAACAGAGAGACTTAAAGATGAGCATTTTAATGTTTATTTTATCTTAAAATAAAATTAATATTAATAAACTTTAGAAGAATGGGTTGTCTCAAGAGATTGGTGCATTCGATAAAGGGACAATTATTTTTGCGTTTATTAAATACCAGATTAAAGAAGCTGTAAAAATTTCTGTACATTGATATGGCCAAGATCAGTACCTTATTAGGTCTGATGGAGAAAAGAATTTATATTTTAAGTTAGATCCTGACTATTATGCCTTGGATATTGCAAGACTAAGCTTCTTAGCCATTGTATTGTACAGATTAAAACTAGGAGATAGTAGGTCACCTTAAGATTTCTTTTTAAGGGTGTGTTCCAGACATAGAACACAGGTGGTAAGGTGTTTGTCTTGCATGCAGTCTGCACTGGTTAAAGTTTCAGGCATTACTTAAAGTGCCTTAAGTATCTTACCCCATTCTACTCTCCAAAATTGAATTTTATGCCTGGATCACTCCTGAAGAAAGACAGGTAAAGACCCTGAGTATTGAAAGGTGTGGTCCAAAAATCATTCCTCCATCAAAAAATAGTCATATTTATTTGTTCTTTGAAAAATAATTGAAAATAAAATCTGCAGTCGATTTCTCCCCTAGTGACAAAGCCTCCTCAGGTAGGTATACTGGAGAGGAAAGAGATAATAAACAGCAGGATTCCTTTGTGTCTGAAATTGGACAAAACATGTCTTCTCGTTAAGTCTATTTTCTGTCTCAGAAACAAAGCATTATCTACTACAAACACTGAATTTTCTAATGCTTTTGTAAAAGTGATTTCTGCTGGTAGATATTATCATAATACATATATTTCTCTGCACCTTATAATTTACTTAAAGTTATTCATATTAATATACAGTTTCTATTTCTCCTTTCATTTTGAATACTTTAGTTTTGGATTTTTCTGATCAAACATCATCATTCTTGATAGGAGTTAATATTGGTTCTGATATCAAACTATTACAAATGCTGATTACACTGGAAACCTTGAATATATATTATTGAACATATCTGTATATATATGTACATATATTTACATTTGTAGGTATATATATTTGAGATTAATTACAAAGCTGGCACTGGTACCAAGCTGGCACTGGATATAAGGCTATATAAATTTTTAATTTTGATAGGTGTTATCAAATTTTCCTCTTGTAGCAGGAATTCCCAAGTATGTTTACATCATAACAATCAGAGTAAATAAAACAAAAGATACACAGAAAAAATATTCTGAGGTCCTGTCAAAGTGATCTGTGACCAAAGAGTATGGACCCATGAGTTCTAACTGGCCAGGGGCCATTGAGCTACCAGAGGCCGGAGATTAGCATCCCAAAGCAAAGACTGGAAATCTCATATTTTGAGTTAAAATGCATGAGATCAGAGTTACCAATAGAGACTTATAAACTTTGAGACTGAAGTTAACTTGGCCTTTTAAAAAATTGCTGTGTCTTACTTCTGTTAACACTGAGATGACTTGACAATAACAAAGACCTGCGCTACAGGACAAGATCCTCTCTATTGTACCAGAAGTGTGAGGTGAAGCGAGAGGATGCCCTGCACCATCCTGAGTA
>PVKC010040346.1:0-12330 GCA_004027635.1 Crocidura indochinensis | reverse complement strand
CTCTGTGTCAGAAATTGTTCCTGGTAGGTTCAGTAGACTATATAAGATTCAGGGAATCAAATTTGGGTCAGACACATGCAAGGCAAGCACCCCATCTATTGCTCTGGCCCCTTGTCTCTTCTTTTCTGTGGGGTAACCAGTCACCCACCATTTGGAGTTCCCCTAAGAGTGCTCCTTATCTCCTCTGTTTTCTCTTCTCTTCTGCAGCTGCTAAGGCCACCTAACAGGAACAACTGTATTTCCTGTCTGTTTCTCTGTGTCTTTAATGAGCAGGAAATGCCTTAATTTTTGTCAGCATTGCCTCTGGGGGTTCCATTAAGGTTTCTTAGCCCTTTGGCTACTCAGACGATACATCCTGGATGTCACTTGTTTTCTTGACACCTAATTCTGAAATCTGTGAATTTTTTCCTACTTAAAGATTTTTATTTTTTATTTTTAATATGGCACAGAAAGAATATATTTATTCAGTTCTAATATGAATATTCATCAGTCAGTAATACAGGGAATTACCATTGGAATAAAGAAACAAAATAAAGCAAGGATGCAGGAAATGTGTTACAGTTGATGTACGTGTTGGGTGATCCTGGAATTGAAGAAGGTTTGACCTCTAGGTATTTATAAACTTCAAACCCGTTATTTTCCCAGAAGCACAGTGCTAGTTTCCTTCCAGAGAAAAAACAATGTGGGTTCTTTGACCCCTTCAGGGCAGATTCCCAAAGAGCATCCCTGGGGTGTTCTCATGTTCCTTTATCTGTTGAAGAAGCCCAGTAGACCCTGCCTGTCTCTAAGACAAGCATTATATTTCTCTCTCACTATCATTAAAATGATAGTTGTTAGTGTAGTTATTTCTCTCACTGTGCTCACCACTCTTGGTAGTATGCTTCATTTCATGGATTGATCCTTCTGGACCTCATCTCTATTGTATCTGGGTTTTATTAACACTCTGTCTTTTATTTTTGCCTGGGTTTCTGGTGACTTTCTTATCTGGAAGTGAGACCAAGTTACGTGCCCCCAGAGAGGCTACCCCTATCTATCATGCTGCCCAGTACACTGGGCAGCCCTCATGCATTTCTCTCTCTTTATGCTCCTCCTTTGGCAGTATCCAGTCACCAAATCGACTTCACCATCCAAATTAGCTCAGGGCACATCAGAAATCTCAGCCTCTCCTAGAGCCGCCCATCTCCTGGGAAAAATCAAATGCACAATCAATACAGGAGAAAAAAATGACACTAAATGGGGTCTCCACTTTCTGTCCAGGACTTTGAAGAAAGCAAATTGGGGAGAAGGAGCGATGGAGAAGACCCTCCCCACCAAATGATAGTTATGTGTCACTCAGAGTGTTTTCTGCGCTTTTGGTCAAATAAATGCTCTTGCGGTCAACATGTCACTTGTGTGTTTATTCATTAAGCTCGGGTAGAGAGGAGACATGGTGAATTGAAGATGTAAAGCATTCCTTCAAATTTATCACCCTCTCTTCTCACTCTGCTAGAGGCTGCAGTTTGGAAATGCATTTTTAGGTGGTTTTAATTAAAGCACCAAAGTGCTCCACCTACGTGCAGAAAATATATCCCAGCTTTCCTGCCCATCTCCAGTGTGTGCACAGCTGGAAATGAATCAGAGTGCTTGAGAGCCCATTTTTTCTTCCTATTTTTATTATAATTTATTAACAATTTCTTATACACACACCATGGTTACAAACATGTTTGTTGTTGGGTTTCACTCATAAAATGTACACCCTCCTTTCAGCAGTACAGCTTTCCTGCCACCAATATCCTGCCTGTCTTCAAGACTAGCATTATATTTCTCTCTCACTATCATTAAAATGATAGTTGCTAGTGTAGTTATTTCTCTCACTGTGTTCACCACTCTTGGTAGTATGCTTCATACCGTGGGTTGATCCTTCTGGTCCTCATCTCTATTGTATCTGGGTTTTATTAACACTCTGTCTTTTGTTTCTCTTAAATCCCAAAGATGAGTCAAATTGTTCTGTGCCTAGCTTTCTCCCTCTTACAGATTTCACTCAGCATAATAGTTTCCATGTTTATCCATGCATAGTCAAATTTCATGATTTCATCTTCCCTAACAACTGCACAGTAGTCCATTGTATATGTGTATATATATACACATGTATACACCATATATGCCATATATATACTATATATGTACTATATATGGTATATATACCACAGTTTCTTTAGCCATTTAGCTGTTGTCTGGCACCTGGGTAACCCATCATCCTTCTCTTAAAGGACACCATCGGGCAAACACGGAGGCTCTATTCTGCTTATCACCGGCAGGTGGCAGCAGAGCACGGGACTCCAAGCAGAACTTGGGCTTGAACTCGCCATCCATCCTCACTTGTCAAAGCCTTCCTAAGTGCTTTCTGTAGAATTGACCTGAAATTGCGTCATTTAATCCATAGCCATATATTGCCAACATCTCTCCCTTGTACCGCTGATCAATGACATTAATTCTTGAGGAAACAGGAATCCTGATTTGCAGGGGCTGCCTTCTTGCAGAAAGGAGAGATTCATACAAAGGAGATTAGACAGTACACTAGCCAAAGAGAAAGGATATTTTCAAGGGAACTGAGAAGACTGGGCTTTAAATTCTCTTGTTTCAAATCCCCTTTTTCCTCCCCAGGATCTCCATTCAGAAGTTTCTGTCTATTTGCATTTCACATAGTAAAAAGAAAAAAAAATACTTAAGACTCAGTTTTCTCTGTCTTTTCTGTCCCAGAATAGCAAAGTCAACAGACATATTTCTGTCTTAATGATGTTACAAAAATCAAGGCAGGGACCCAAGGCAAGTTTCATTAACTTCAGGTTGAATCAAGGAGACATACGGAGGAAAACTACCTTTTATTTTTTTACATACTTATTTTTATATTTTCTGCGAGTTCCCTATATTTCCGGGAGAGTGTAAGAACGTTTTGCTTATTAGTGAGATTGTCATGATCTTTCTAGACTCTAGGTGGTACTAGGGATTCGCCCTGTGCTGTCTCTAATGCGTGTGGCTCATCGCATTCTTCTCTTTGCACACTGTGCAGGTGGGCGGGCTTCAGGAAACGAAGGGAAAAGAGCAGATCTGAGCTGGAGGAGCCCTTGGCTCCTGGCTGCCAAACCCCTGGGTACCAAACCCCATTGTCGGAGGGTAGAACAGACAGGCACTGTCAGATGTGGCTACACCCAGGGATCTGGGGCATTATGCTACAGTTTTGATGGAGGCATCTTGAAACTGCTTGGCTGCAGTTCCTTCAAAAGTGGGTGTCTCTGCTCTAAGCTAACATCTGTGTGTGTTTCTGTGTGTGTGTGTGTGTGTGTGTGTTTGTGTGCAAAGCAGATGGTCTCCACAGAGACATTTGCAGGGTCTCTCTGCACATAAAGGATTCTCCCTCTCTGGTCTCGCTGAAAGCCCACACACAGCTGCAAAGAGCCCACACATACTTAATTCACCTTCCATCATCAGTATCACTCATATGCTCATACATTTCTCATGCCTTTTCCAGGAGCAAAGACATAAGACCCCAACCAGTGTAGTGCAGCTGAACAAAGGCAGCAGGTACAAAAGGCAAAAGAGAAAGTTGTACAGAGTGCTGGACACTGAGGGGTGGTTGACAACAGCTGCTCAAAGACTGGCCTCTCATGATTTCAGGGCATAAGTTTCCCCTCTACTATCCCCTCCTGTCTGTGGGATTCCCCAATGGGCACTGGGCTATGCTGTGTGCAAGGAATCGTCTCTTCTCTATGCTCCCGGCTCCACCCCATGACCTCCATTGCTCTCCCAGACCATGCTCACTTTCACCGCTCATTTCCACTGCTCACCTCAATTGCTCACCTCCACTGGTAAGTTGGATCTCCATCATTTGCATTATCTTTAAATTTACACTTTCACTTTCTGTTCATGGACCAACCTTCCATTACTCCCCTCTCTCACTTTCTCTCTTTCTGTCTCTCTATCTCTGTCTCTCTGTTTCTGTCTGTCTCTTCTCAGTTTGTCTGTCTGTCTCTCCTTTCTCCTCTCTCTCTTTCTCTCCCTCTCTCTCTCCATCATTCTATGTATGTGGACCTCAACTCATTCCAGTCCTCACAAGTGATCTCTCTCTTCCTGGGCGGGAAACACCTAAACACATACCATCACCACAGATCTTGCCCCAAACCCTAGTGCCTCAGATAGGAAAGAAGGAATTCACAGCCTGTGCTGCTATTAACCATCCCAAGACTGATGCCTCTGTGGAAAATGAAGCCAACTGGATTCCTTTCTACTTGTTCTCTCATCTCCAGGTCACTTCCTTGGTCCTGCAGCTTAATTGTTGAATCAAAGTGACCTTGAGTGTCTTATGTGGCTGCTTCTCACTTTCTGATAGTCTAGAGTCAGAGAACCCCATGAGCATCCCAGGGTAGCCTGAGCCTATGGAGACTGTCTGGGAGAGGCTCTGAGAGAAACTTTTGATTATGGTTCACTTTTCCTCTCACTGAGCGCATGTTGGAAACTTATGTGGAGGACTGACTTCCCAGTGTGGGAGGCCAGAGAATAGGGGAATCAGATGGTTTTCTGGGCTACATGGGAGTTCTCATCTCCAATGTTCTGTATGAAGTTTCATCATCAACAATGGTAAATGTCTTTGTTGCGGCACATTCCTGAAGCTTAATTCAATTTATTAAAAGTGAGTGATTCATTTATTGGTTGAGGTTTTCCCAAGCAGTGCTCAGAGGCATCCAAGAATGTACCAAGTGACTCTTGTTACATGGAATGCTAGGGCTCTTTTGGGGTCTGTGTGCAAGGCACATGCCTTAAGCAACCCAGTGTCTCTCTGACCTCTTTATCTTCTTTTAAACATCACGATGATTTTCATATCTTAAGAAGCAATGGTTCAAATGATCATTTTTATCTCATAATTTACACTCCATAATTAGGTTTTTTTAATGCTTTTATTCATTTTATTCGTGTTTCATGGTAATATCTTTTTCTATATTAATTCTCTGTCTAGCCTCTTAAATATCACAAATACAGTTAGTATAGTGGCTTGAGCCAAAAATATAGCCGTTACATTATAATTGCATATATATTTAAATGAATCTATAACTTTTCTCTGAGTCATTTTTTTTGTTTTTGGGCCACACCCAGTGTCACTCAGGAACTACTCCTGTCTATGCATTCAGAAATTGTTCCTAGTTTTGGGTGACCATGGGACATCAGAGGATCAAATCACATTCTGTGATGCCCTACTGCTCCGGCCCCTATAAGTCATAATTTTTATTAATTGTCAGACGTATCTTTTCTTTCCTTAGTTAATCATTTAGATTTTTCATCTCATTTATCTTCACTTAAGTGAGAAACTTAAATTTTCAACACCTTGTTCTCTTGAAATTAGTTCTGATTTGGCTCACAGATTTTTATAGGGCTCTTAAAAAGTCTTGGTATGTTTTTTTAAGTATGATTTCTGCTGTTCATATTTCTTTTTTTATTTTTATTTAAACACCTTGATTACATACATGATTGTGTTTGGGTTTCAGTCATGTAAAGAACTCCACCCATCACCAGTGCAACGTTCCCATCACCATTGTCCCAAATCTCCCTCCTCCCCACCCACCCCCCGCCTGTACTCTAGACAGGTTCTCCATATTACTCATTGTCTTAATTATATTTCTTTCACTTTTATATCTCCACCCCAGAGAAACAAGGTAAATCAGTGTGCATAGAGAGGATATGAGTGTATCATATATTTTGTGGCATTACAGAGTATATTTGTGGTTAGAAACTCTTGGTTTCCCTGATGCAAAACAATGTTCATAGAATTATGGGTGTGGCTCACATGGTCTAGCCTGTGCTTTGCTTGCAAGAGACCTTATGTTTAGATTCTACCAGCACCCCCAGGTGTGGCCCATATAATAAAAAGAAAAAAACTATTTTATCAGGACAAATTATTCTTTCAATAAGTGGGACATTGCATCTTATTTTGATATAAAAGGAATAAAGTTTTGGCCAATGCATATTTTTCTTTTGGTTATTGTTAGTATGTATTTCTTTTCTGCCACACTTAGTAGAGAGTAAGGGCTTTCCCCATTTCTTTGCCCTAACTTTGGCAATGCTCTGGAATTCTATGTTGTTGGTGATAGAACCTGGGCCTCCTGCATGCAAAGTAAGTTGTTCAACTCATTGAGCGGTTCTCAAATACTTGGAGGGATATTTTATGCTGCTCTCTTATGCTTCCTAAGTCTGTGTCTATGTGTTTTTACATAGATCACATGTCAAAATTGTCCATTTTAGTCACAGCAATTTTTATTTCTTACTATGAGTTCTGAGTCTACTTTATATGTCATGATTAGCCATGGATTTGGATTAATTTTACTAGTTTTCTCATGTCCTCTGTTTACTCTCCTTTGCTTATCTGTGATTCTCTGCCTCACCTCACCCCAACACAGATTTGCAAAACATTTTGTGAGGGATCCTTCTTCGAATCTTAGTAATGTGTATGTCTTCTTTGACTAAGTCCCTCATTTGTTAAGTGTGAGCAGGGCTATTTATCTCCTCAAGTACACTGGTTGAGCATTAAATAAAGTTCACTTTTGCGACTGGTTTCCACAGCTCCATTCACTTGGTAGGAGCTCTATAAGATAATGTCCCTATTTCTCACCTCCTTGGTGAGTGAGGAGGCTGGGCTGCTGCATGGACAGCACTCAACCCTAAACCCATGCTACCGGGGCCGGGCGGTGGCACTGGAGATAAGGTGCCTGCACTAACCTAGAATGGACCGTGGTTCAATCCCCCGGTTCCCCATATGGTCCCCCGTGCCTGCCAGGAGCGACTTGTGAGCGAATAGTCAGGAGTAGCCCCTGTGCGTCACCGGGTGTGGCCCAAAAAACAAAACAAAAACAAAAACAAAAAAAAACAAACAAACCATGCTACCAAAGCTGGAGTCCTCTCTATTGACAATAAGATGATGAGAATCAAGAAGATGGTGGAAGCATTTGGCATGTAAAGCATTTTGGAAGAAGGGTACATGGACCATTCCCTGTGATCATCAGAAAATAGTAATGATTAAACCAGGCTTAGTTGCATGCAAGATAAGGGCCTTCTATAACTCCTATGTCTCTCTAACTCTAGTATGCCACAATTTTGCAGGCAATTCTTGCAATCCTGAAGATCCTTTCCATTAGGACCCATGTTTCATTTTATAAAAATCTCTTCTGCTAAAATCTTAAGGATGTGGCACTTTGCTTGGTGCCTGAAGCCCTTGTTCTGATGAAGATTCAACTTCTGAGTGATGCTTATCTGCTAGGGGAAGAGACAACGCCACTGTGTCATGTCTGTGTCCCTTCAACTTTCTTGCCCAAGCAACTGCCAAGTGGAAAAAATACAGGGCTTCTATTTGTAGACTCCAGACTCAGCAGGTATTTTTAAGTATGTGGCCAAGAGATAATGCCTCTGGAAGACACCTCTCAGACCCAGTGACTTTGCTTCTCTTCAGGAGTCTGCATGCCTAGCAGTGTTTGACTGGGGTATGAAATAGCCATTTGCTGGTCTGAACAAATAATATAATATGCCTAATTTCCTCTCTTCTGAGTAGTACTTCCCCAATCAGATTTCCTTTCTGTGATTGAAAAAAAAGTGGGGGGATAAATATGAACTGATTGACTTGATACCAGCCTGCTACACAAGTGTAAAACCAGTAGCCAGACTAAACGAATCAGAGGAAGAAATCTCAACAGCCCAATAAATTCTGTGGTTCATTATTTGTTATTCATCACATGAAAAACACAAATGGAAAGGCCTGACCTTTCCCAGGCAAGACTCGGCTCTGACAATAGTCAATAGGAATAGCTAATAGTTGTGCAATTTAAGATCTTCTATAGAAAGATACATTTGTAAGCACATTGTGAGTAGCAATCTATGGGCAGTAGTTATAAAAATAAAATATCTCCTTCTGACTGCTTGTTCTCCTTTCCCTATAATTAGAATTCATGTGAGAGAGGGGGAGTGGGAGAGGATAGTGATGGAGATCTTGGTGCTTTCTATGTTTCTTTTAATTATTATTATAGTTTGATCAAATTAAGTCTGTAATTCCTAATGAACACATTAGCAGTTTCTGAAATTTTGTTTGTCTTCTCCAGAACAATGTCCAAAAACACGTGTATCCTGGGGGCAACAATGCAGTTACAAATGCAGCCAGGATCAGTTTTAATTTTGATTCCAACAACTGGGACTCAGTAGGCAACTTTCTGTTATCCCTTTCTTTTGGATACCCTTATAACAGTGTTCTCAAACCTCCTGGCAGGTGGAAACCTGTAGAGCAACTGTTCTAAGGGAATCCTGAGAGCAACTGATCCCAGGATTCTTCTTGAGGCAAAAATTTCAGAGTCGCAGCTCCGGAACTATGGAAGAACAGCACAAAGAGGGATGATCAGTGGTTACTCTCAGGTTTGACTCTGGGCCATCCCTCCTCCCTCACAGAGAGATCCGGTTAAAGGAGATATTACCTATCAACAACGTGTTGTTCCTGAAGCTGTCCTAAGGCCCAATATCCATGCTTATCTTGTCCTTGGTGCCTCACTCACCCTTGCTATGCTTCTACTAGACCCTGCCACCCTGCACATATCCTAGTTCTTCTTGTTACGTATAAACATTGGAATGGAATAAAGTTTCTCTGGTTATCATCTTGGGACCTGTTCTTTCCTAGTCATCAGTTGGGGGAATGTCCTTAGTCCTGAATGCACCTTGATGATGGAAGTCGACCCTCACTGGGTAACAGGGACAACACTCTATTCTTACCTGAAAACTTGTCTTCACTCTTCTTTCTAAATATATGCATGTATTGAAAACCCTCTCATTAGAATAAAATGTCATTTGGGGGTTGTTTTTTAAGTGCAAATTTCATAAGCTTACTTACTTCCTTGTGGAGAAAAATTGACAACCCCTATTCTGGCAATGCACATCTGGTCCTTCATCAGCAAACTTGCCAAAACATCAGAAACGTTTAGCACAGAGTAGGCACCAAATGCCAGCTCTCAGAGCCAATTGCAGAAACAAAGAAGTGAAAGGGAAAGAACAGGGCTAAATTGTATCAGGCATTTAATTATCCTCCTTTCATCTTCTCTTCTTTCTATCCTTCATCCTACCCATCATGAGAAGCATTAAACTCAAACAAGATCATGGCCCCTTCCTGGGAGACTGCCCCATACTTCTTCATTTTCTCAAACACAAGTTTCATGCAGACTTCTGCCCTGCGGATGAATGAAATTTCCTGGCTTTCTCATGGCAAACATCACAGTCTGGTGATGGAGACAAGTAAAAATTTTTTAAAGCATCTTAGCTCCTCAAGTGGGCATCTTGAGTGTTATGAAAATTTGCCCTAGGATGAGGAAAAATATCTATAAGGCAGATATTGATTTAAGCCTTATCTACATTCTGCCAAAGCAGATAAAAAGCACACTTTTTTAGCACACTGGCATGGATAGGCAGCTTGGGTGAGGTAGAGCAGACTCTGTCATAGCCTACAGTAATGGAGAGAGGAGAAGGAAGGAGATTCTCTGAGGTCCGAGGGAGGGCACTCTTCCTGACTCCATTGTGACACTCAATACCTGCCCCAACACTTGTTGCATTTGTTTTGAATTACTCCCAACTGTTTATTCTAGACACTACTGTGATCTTTATAGGTGTCCACCCTTAACATTTTCTTTTCACTCTCCATTTCATACTCATCTGAGGCAGATCGAGACATCTCCATAAAAAAAAATACTTGTCTGAGTCTCTGTTGTGAAGAACTCATCTAGGGCAGGAGAGATCGGACAGCTTGTCTTGCATGCAGCCGATACAAGTTCAATCCCTGGCATCCCATATGCCCTCCTGATCACTTCAGGAATAATTTCTGAACACAGAGCCAGGAATAAATCCTGAAACTGCTGAGTGTGCCCCCTACCAAATAAAAGAACAAATCTATGTAGAAAGGAAAAAGTACAGTAAGAGGATGAATGTCTAAAAAATATTGCCAAGAATGCATCCAAGGAATACCATGAATATTTAGATTTAAGGAATAAGGGGCATAAAGAGAATAGGTAGAATTTAGCCCTTTGGTTTGGATATTAAACAAAAAAAAAGCCCAACCAAACTGTCGGTTCTCATTTCCTCTGTATATAGATATTAACAAGAAATATCCATTAAAAGTGTATTTATTTAAAAAAATTATTTTTTCATTTGTTATCTACTCTTGTCAAATTTTAAGTACCATATAAAGACTGGACAAAATGTGATCACATGTATAGATAGACAGTTGGTAGTCTTTTGGGAGACAAAGATATTTTCAAAAAGAATTTTTAGGGGGAGATGAGTCTGGCAAATGTGCATCAGTGCAGGACTGAGAAGTGTGATTGCTATGGGATAATGCCAATAAATGGGGTACCAGGAATGACCAAGGGTTAGTGGGATCTGCAGAGCAGGATGTTTCAGGAAAGGGACAAAGTAATCTAGGACATTTTCTAGCTCTGCAGAGAAATATGGTGGTACAAACAAGCTAAGTCTTGATATGAAAAGAATGGATTGAGAAGTAGAGCACAGCCATAGTCTGTACAACATATCTGACTACAGGGTTTGAGAAGAGAGATCCTGTTTAATTGGTGACCCAGAGGCTTTCTCTGTTATTTTCTGCAAATGATGGGAGTTAGTTGACAATTCTCACTTCTCTCCTATGTCCTGTTGCAGATAAATGTCTACATGCTGAGGTGTGTGTTATTCTACATTATTTCTAAATATGCTTCCTAGCCATGAAGTTATTTGAGATTATCTTGACTTACCTTGAGTTATGGAAAACTCAAATCAGTTTTTAATAGGTTAGTTATTATGATAACTTATATTTAATTGATTTTTCTATTACTTTTATTATATATTATTGTTTTATTTAAATTTTTTATTTAATTTTATTAAATTAGAGTAAATCTTCAATTTAATTCTTCATCCCACCTCACCTTGCTGGAGTATTAGGACTTCTAGATACTTCCCTTTCCACTGAGCTGTGATGCTCAGGTATTCATGCTCCCAAGCATGCTATCTTGTGCAGTTTTCATGAATGCAAATTATCAGGCTGAATGTGTATGACCCACATGTGTGCTAGGTGATGGGAATGCTGAGTGTGAGATGCCAGTTTTGTGACACTGTACAACTTCCTAGCTATCAATGGGTTTAGATGGGCTCATGTCCACCCTTACAGGGGTGTAGTTTTCTAAGGTGTCCAATTTTCTAGTGTGAGATTCCAGTGTTGTGGGATCTCAGAGGCATTATGGTGTGTGATATACCTACTGTGCATATTCTCAGGATGGTCTCCTTACTGTTCTGGGGTTTAGCTTCCCTTACTTCCTGGTATGTTTCTTCAAGTTGGGCAGTTGAACTCTCTGAAATATTCTGAGTATAGAGCAGATTGTTGCTGATCTTGAGGTATATAGACAAATGTCAACAATAATTGAAAAAATAATTGAAAAATTGAAATAAAAAATAAGGCTTTCAATTATGTGGAGGGTAAAGAACACACAAGTCCTTCTTGGAGGGTATAACATAACCACCACAAAGTCCCATGGTGGGGAATACCAACCCCCTTCTGTAGAACGTGGCACCTTTCTTGCTCCTGGCCACATGTAGCAGAAACATTAATTCCAATCTATCACAGTGCAGCTGTGAACAATTCCAAAAGGTCATTTTTCCATACTAGAGATATAGAACACATATTAATTTTCCAGTAGATTAATTTAATGATCAACACTGGGAAATTAAAAGAAGTATGTTTGGGGGAGGGGATGGAATAAAGCCTTTTAATCACCCAAATACATGATATAACATGATTTTCTAACCAGTAGACATTCTGTGGTCTGGTCTGTGTTCAGATGGTCTATGTTCGGTTTTTGCTGTTCTGCTGTGTGAGGTAGCTCCAGTCTGCAGTTTCACAGTTCTCTGCATGCTATAAGGACTTTGAGTCTGAGGATTGTACATCTTTGAAAAGGATCAGAATTTTCAAAAGGAGCAGATGGTCCTTTCTTTGAGCCTTTTATGCAGACTAATTGGTTAGATTTGCAAGTATGTGTACAGTACATTCCTGGAGAAAGTTATTCCATAGATTCTCACTCTTGTTTTTAATGCCTGAAGTCATTTTTTCTTTCTTTTTCTTTCACTTTAAATATGGGTTGAATATCATTTGAATTTTTGAAATAATCTTATACTGACCATTCTCTCTTAAATGACTCTGTGTTTAATTTCAAATAATATAATATAAACACTGGTTAATGGCCACCTGGAGAAAAACAGCAGGGAGTAGGGGATGAGAGAAATTGGGGGCATTGGTGGTGG
>PVKC010040345.1:0-12369 GCA_004027635.1 Crocidura indochinensis | reverse complement strand
GCAGGGAAGATGCTTACCTTGCAAAAAGCCAACCTAGATTTGATTCCTAGGACCTATAGGGTTCCCTGAGTCCCTCCAAGAGGGATCCTTGAACACAGAGCCAAGAGTGATTGCTGAGCATTGCTGCGTGTGGCCCAAAAACCAAATAAATAAAATCTTCCATAGGATATTCTTTTAAAAATACACAGAATAATATTCATATGCATGTAGACTCTACAAAGAGGATATTCTAGAATGTTCTCTTATGAAGCAGAGAACATGGCATTTGCTCATTTAGTTTTTTTTTTTTCTCAAAACCATACACATCTGAAGAACTCCCACACTATTGAAATTCCTTCAGAATTATCCTCTTGCACTCGCCCCTCCATTGGCCCCCCTTGTTGGCCTAGGAGAAGGCCCCCTCCTTTTTTAGGGCTGCCACCCACAGTGTGCCCAGGCCCCACCTACTGGGCCAGTCTGATGATGACTCACAGGCGGGCCAGTCAGCTCAGGACGGGAGTCCTCCTGGGTGGTCCCCCCAGAAAAAAAGCTTGTCATTTCCTTTGGGATAATGTGTAGGGAGAACCCCAAAGCTGGCCACGTGGTGACTTGAGGTGGGCATGAAGGATCTGTGCCTGGCAGAGGAGCTTGCTAGCAAGTCCTAGGCATTTCTGTGCAGTGCCACTCTGGCTGTGGGGTTCCTGCCTGCTTGCCTGCAATGGCCAGGCCCTCCCTCCCTGCTCCTTACAGTGGGGAGGGTGCTTTCCATGTACACAGCAGACCTCGGCTTAATTCCCAGCATCCCTAGGGATCTGGGAATGATCCCAGAACACAGAAACATTGCTCTAAGTGGAAAAGATGGGGCCTATTAGCTCTGTCTGAGGGGTGCTGGTAACCTGTGCCAACCTATTCTGCAGGTTGGATGGAGCCCTGCTCCAGGTGTATATACCACATAGCTGCGTTCAAGCTCCCTACAAGGACTCCTGGGACAGAATCCTCGAGTGTGTGAGCATTTGAGACACTTGACCGACTATAAAGAGCATCAAGCTGAGGAGAAAAGGGTGTTTGGAATAAAGGCATCTTTGCTATCTTAGATCATCATCTATTTGGTGAAATGAACCCACAGTTACAAATCCTAAGCTGGCATGTCACAAATCTTTGGTCCTACCATTCAGCAACCACGGACTGTGTGAGCAGCTCCACATCCTTGATATTTGGGCACCATCTGTCTGTCCATCTGCCCACTTGTCTGTCTGTCTGTCTGTGCAGAGCCCCAGAGCACTAGCAGATTCTCAGGCTGGCCATGACAGAAGAGGTGTGGTTGTGTGGAACTGACCTGCAGGGCCCAGCATGAGTTTCTGCCCCCTGAATCTTCTGAAGGACAGTGAGGGAAGTGAGGTCACAGACTCCCCAAAGCAGCACCCACAGTTTGGATTTTAGGTGCCCCAGTGATGGCCCTAGTCTCTATTTTCCAGATGTCAAGTGGGAGCCTGGCACCCATTGCTGGAGCTGTGGTGGGGACACAGTGGCCATGAAAGTCCTGAGCCTGGCCAAGCAGTATGTGGTAAGGTCTCTTGGCATATTCATGGCCACTGCCACAGAAGAAATGAGTTTGCAGGAAGCTGAGGTGCATTGCAGAGCCAAGCTGGGGCCTGTCATTTGACATAAAATACAAGAAAAGGGATTCAATAGTGTTCTGTAAAGGGGTCTTGGAGGTGGTGGGGGAGCCTCCAGCTTGCACCCCTCATCTGAACTTGGACAGAGACTCTTTCCTGGACTAGTGGGACTCCATTACTCAAACCAGAATGCAATACCGTCCTTCCTTGGAGACAGGTCCCTGGACAAAGATCCCCACAATCTGGAGACCCAGCCCCCTCCCTGCAGCTCCTGTAAAATGAGCTCCGAGTCTCCACCCACCAGCCTGCAACCCCAGTTCTGACTCATGCTTTCCACCACCATCTGGGGAAAAGGGAACTTTCTGGAACACGGTGTGGACTTGGGACTCTGATTAGCCCAGGATCCGTACCCCCTCCTCCCACTGTCCCACTTCCTCCATGCTGCAGTTTTCAAATGCAGTCCCAGATGGATGTCGGAGGGCTTCTCCAGAAGAGGGACCCCTCCTAGAGGTGGGGTGAGAGGGGCTGCTACAGGGCTCTGTTGCCTGTGCTTACTCAGTCTGTGGGCAGCTGTCATCACATCTTTGCCCCTTTCCAAGTCCCACAGTCCTATAGGTCTCCGTCCTGCCAGCTTCTGTGGGAACTGGGTAGAACCATAAGCAAGGGTGTTCCTAATCTCCTCCAGGAACCCAGTGAACTGGAGGGAAGGGGTGCTGCTACTTCCTTGTTCTCCAGGGTTGGGTGCTGAGCATGTCCAGAGAGATATAGTACAGTTGCTTACTCTTACCTTGCACACAGTCAACCCAGGTTCAATCCTCGGCAGCCCATATGGTCCCCGAGCACCACCAGGAGTATTTCCTGAGTGCAGAACTAGAAGTTACCTCTGACCACTGTCGGGTGTGGTCCAAATTCTCAAAAACAAAAACAAACAAAAAAACACCAAAACCAGAACGTTCCAGCTGGAACTGTCCTTAAGGAGAAGTATTCTTCATGCCTGAAGTGGCTACCGCCTGCCCCCCTGAAATCAGTCAAGAGTAGTGGTGCCCCGGAAGACTGGAATTCGAAAGTGGAGCCCACCCTCTGGCTACCTCACTGGACCCCCTTCAATACCTCCCGTGCTCCAAGACTGCCATCTAGTGGAAGATGGGGCAACAGCGGGTGCTTGGCCATTCTCTCAGTCCTGGGCATGGACTAGTGATGCTTAATGACGTTGAAGGCGGGCCCTATGGATGACAGGCCCCAGGGCCTGACTGAAGAACCTCATTGTAGAGCAAAATGGTGTTCCAGTGTGCCTAATTATTATGCTCCATTTGTCGCACAGGGTCGAAATCACTCACAGACTCAATCCTTGGCCGCGATCCTGTCATTGGGCAGCAAGAATACTGACCTCATTGCCTACTAGTCGTGGAGCAATTTCTCCAAATGACCCTTACCCACTCTGTCTCATTTTACTACAGTCAATAGCAGATTCGAGAAGTGGACAGACGGACAGATGGACAGTTACATAGGCTGAGACCATCCCTCTCACTGGATGCCACTTGCCAAACAGCTTATCAACACTGGAGCTTCCCAGATGCTACCTCTTCCTGCCACCCCACCCTGACCTGAATCAACCCCCTGTGTGTGTCCAGAAGTATCTTCAGGAAAGTTTGTAGAGCAGAGCTGACCAAATGTGACAAATACAGCATTTCTGATCCATCTCCTTTGTTCCACTCACCAAGGCAATGTCTACACAGTACTAAATAGTTCCAGATCTTCAGTCACTACCCACTATCTGAGGGTAGTGTCCAGAATTAAAGTTATCCTGAAATTTGAATTCTTAGGACAATTTATCTTCATTGTCGTTAGATGACTTTCATTCCATGTATCAATTCTTTGTCTTCATCCCTGCTCAGTCCCCAACTCCCCACACACCCTTCCTGTTGAGTGTATAGGGATGTTCTTGTGTGACTGGGAAGACTGTGGGGGCATCTGGATTCGGTCAGATTGCCCAGACAACTGACTTATGATTAGAAGGTGGAGCCTCAGGGAGATTGGGGCTGGCGATTAAGTGCATGGGCCAATGATGGTACAAATCTGGGCAGGACACCAGATATTTACTGGTGAGGAGGAATGCATGAGAAGAGGGAGAATAGGGTGCCTGGTGGTGCCTTGCCCTCACTCACCTCACCTTTCTTGATGAGAAATGGGGACCTGGTAAAAAAAAATGACTGCTGAGTTCAGAATGAGGGAACAGTGGATGGTCCTGTTTCTTTTTTGCTTTAGTTTTCCAATAGTTTTATTTTCCTTTTCTAGAGGGTAACGAGGTCAAAAAGACAGCTCAGATGGTAGAATACTGCTGGTTGTATCCCACCCAAATTAAAGAGCCTTTAACATCTTGGAGTGGGGACTTCAGCTGTGGGCCACATGTCCAGGACGCAAACCAGGTTGCTTCTGTGTCCCAGATAAAAGTCCATCCAGCCACATCCAGAGTCAGCATGCGTCTGTGACTCTGGACATTCCTTGATGTACAGGAGCGGGACCTAATAGCCTCAAGCCAAGGAATCAGTTCACAGGCTATGGAACTCTCTGTATGTCCTATGGTCAATGTAGAGGAGGAAAGGATCTCCAACTATAAGTTGGGGGATTCTCCTTTATTTATATTCTTTACACCCTTGACAGCTGTGACATGCTGCTGTCACAGCATTAGACTTAGCTGATTCTCAAGTGAGAGCAGAAGTATAGGGACACCTCACCCCAGCTACAGGCACTCTTGGTGCCATCCCTGGAGGGTGCTGGGTCCTGCTGCACCTGTTCCAGGTGGGTGATAAGGCCATAATTTCTCCAACTATGGGGTCAGAGAAATAGCATAGTGGTAGGATGTTTGCCTTGCATGCAGCCGATCGACGACAGACTTGGGTTCAATTCTTTGTTTCCCATATGGTCCCTCGAGCTTGCCAGGAGCTATTTCTGAGTACAGAAACAGAGGTAACCCCTGAGAGTCACCAGAGGTGACCCAAGAAAACAAACAAAAAAAGAACTTCTGAAATTAAATGAGTATGAGGCACGGAGAAGGGGTTCTCGAAGGATACATGGGATGCAGAAAAAAAGAGGTACCCCCACTTGCCCCAGGAGGTATGAGGGCTCAGCAGCTATGTTGGGCTCATTGGCCCTGCAGAGAATTCCCACAATCTGGAAGGAATCTTAGGACCTCATGCTTCCAGACAAGGTTAGGGCAGGGCTGTTAGATATGTGGGCTCCTCAGCTCCTATAACATCTCAGCAGATCAGGTGCAGCACCTGTTTCCTGGGCTACAGGCTCTACTGAAGCTAAGGTCACAGAAACATGAGGCTGTGGTCAATAACCCCATCCTGCTGGGCAGCTAGAGTTAGGGATAGGGGCAAGGGTATTCAATGCCTATACCCACTGCTCAGCTCAGCTCTTCAGCTGATCTGGTTTGGAGAGGTAGGGGGCAGCGACACAACCACCGAATCTGCTTAGAGCAGAAAGAAGTTGCTCTCCTTCTCTGCTCCCCAAGTAGCATTTCTGCCCAAGGCAGCCTCCCTCTGCAGGGATCCTGGGAGAATGATCCAGAAGGCAACAACTTCCGGTTGCAATGCTCTGAGCATGGCCCAGCAGAGCTCTATAAGTGACACTGGACCCAGACCTGGAAAAGCAAATGCGTTTCAGGATTCCCTGAGGTCACACCATTCAGCACAGTGGCCCAGGTCTCAGTCTCTTTTCAAGAATCTGGGTCCATCAGTGTTTGGGAGAAGCTGCTGAAATTTGCACAGAACTATCATAACCCCAGAGCTTGAAAACTACAGGTCAGTCCACTGCAAAAATGCGTGTCTTCTCCCATGTTCATCAGAGCCTCTGACACCTGGCAGAGTCTAGGTCCAGAGATCAGCAAGCATTGGTCATAAGAACATCTAGAACTTTCTAGAATTTCTATTCCTAATGCTGGACCATGTTTGGGGAATCACTGATTGTGACAAGTGGCTTCATTGCCTGTACATGCTAAATTTACATGGCTCAAAGCAAGGGTTTTGTATCTGTAACATGGTATGGGGACTTCATGAAGACCACAGAAGGTCTTACTGCCCTAGTGCAGCTCCGAAATCAAATCAGACTTCCCTAGAGCTGTCAACAGACAGCTTCTTGAGGTTGTCAGCTGTGTTAAACTAAGTGATCAGCAAGGGAGGGCTGCAAGGGCAGTGATAGGACTGTACCAACCTGATAAAGGACATTGATTTAAAAATTGTGCACCGAGGGGCTAGAGAGATGGCATGGAGGTAGGGCATTTGCCTTGCATGCAGAAGGACGGTAGTTTGAGTCCCGGCATCCCATATGATCCCCTGAGCCTGCCAGGAGTGATTTCTGAGAGTAAAAATCCATGAGCACTGCTGGGTGTGACCTAAAAACAAAACAAAACAAAACAAAAAAAATGTGCACCGAATATTATGCCATTCTGGAAAATTGAATGTCTTCCTTTGAAATATTGGAAATAAGAATTTCCACTCTAGCCACTTCTTTTTTGCAAATACTTCATCCAGCACATCTAGATGAGTGAAAAGATAAAGTACATATGGTAAGATTGTATATATGAAAATGTCAAAAAAATCTATACGGAAAAGAAAGGGAAGTAGGATCATGTTTGATGCTCCCCCAGCATCACATGACCCATGAGAGAGTGACTTCTAAACACTGAGCTATTCTGAGATTATCCAGTACTGCTTGGGAAGAAAAGAAAAGAAAGAAAAAGAAAGAAAGAAAGGAAGAAAGGAAGAAAGAAAGAAAAGAGAGAAAGAAGAAAGAAAGAAGAGAAAAAGAAAAGTGAAAAAAATAGATTGATTAAGTGCTTAAGATTCAACACAACTTCAATCAAAACCCAAAAGGAATTTTGCTAAGAGTTGACAAGTCCATTCCCAAATCAGCCTGGAAGAAGCAAATCTCCTAAAAGAATATAATTATTTAAAACAGAAAGAACCAAGTTGGAGGCTGGCTCTCTCTTCCTTGTCTCTGGGCCTCCAGGATAACCCAGCAATGAATGTTGACTAATGTTTTTGGAAGTGAAGCCAAATGAATCAATGGAGCAAAAAGATCCAAGAACAAGTTTTACACATTTACGATTGTTTAATTTTGACAAAAAAAAAAAAAAAAAGCTAGTCCCACGAGGAAAGCCTAATCTGGAACAATTAATCTGGGGATGATTAAGTCTTGACTGTGTCTCATAGCAGCCATAGAGCTTTGCATGAAATGGGCTACAGAGAGGAACACAAAAGCTGAAACTACAGATGCATTAGAAGGAAGAGAAGGAAGCCTCATAATGATAAAGGAGACAAAACCCAAAATGCATTGATTTTCCAAGAAAATAAAGGGTATTTAGAATTTTCAAAAATAAAAGCTTTTGTTTATTGAAAAACGTTAATGTCAATAAAAATGCAGATATAAGACTAGAATAAAACAACTTTAAGAGATATGGATTGAATGAAGACATATTTCCGGGATTCTTGTAACTCAATAATCAGAAGATCAACAACTCTACAGTGAAATGGCTGAAATGGGTCAGAGAGAGGTAAAACACTTGTCTTGCTGTGATTAAGCCCCCTTCAATTCCCTATATTGGAAATGGTCTCCCTGAGCACTGTTAAGGGGTTACTTCTGAGCACAAAGTCAGGAATAGTGCCTGAGCACCACAGGGTGTAGCTCAACTGCACCCACATCTGCTGCTAAAGAAATAAAACTATCAGCTGAAGGACTAAAAACATACTTTACAAAAGACAACATAAGACTGACAAGAATCAATCCTATTACTGTCATTGCCAGCAAGAAAATGATGACTAATCTTCAAGAGAGACACCACTACGGATCCAATATAATGGTTACAGTCAAAAACTAACAATGATCTGGAGAGATAGGGCAGAGAGTGGCACTTGCCTTGCAAGCAGCAAACTGAGGTTCAACTCCCAGCACCACATCTGGAGTGATTCCTGAGTGCAGAGCCAAGAGAAAATCCTGAGTACTGATGGATGGAATAAAACCAACCAACCAAAAAAATTGCCTGAAAACACAGCATGGTGGTTGATAACCATGGGGTCCTCTTGGGTTGATGCCTCCAGGAATGGAGTTCTCATGCCCCCAGCCAGGGTCCCAGTGCTCTTGAGTGCCCTGATCTTTTCTGGCCCTCCCATGGGGACTCACAGCACACAGAATAGCCTCTTTTCACATGAAAACAGCACAAGGGTCCCTCCTGAAAGCTCCACCCTGTCAACTTGGTTCCTGGCTGTGGCTCCTCCAGCCTCAGTCAGCTGCTCATAGGGCCTCTGGCCTGGCTTAACCTACTCAAAGCACAACCCAAAATTACTGATGCTGCAGGCTCTCCTCTCTCTCCCTCCATCGTACCCCCAAATGACAAAGTTAGTGCTCCTGGTAAAAGCCAGGAGTTTGTCATTTCCTCGGCTTCTAGAACAATAAACATCCAAATGTTTTGAATTTGATAAAAACAAAACTAGGAATTTCTAAACATCATGACTTTGCTCTGGATTTTGTATTCTCTTACATATATACAAACACTCCACAGCATATGTTTGTATATGCATGCATGTGTCTACATGTTACCCCAACACATAGGTATATATGTGCGTACACAAGTTATGTATCTGTAAAACCACCATAGGATATAGATACCCACCAATTATGCACATACATACTCTACTTCTTGGTGTCTTTTTCCTCACATCTTCAGAAATGATCTGAAAAGCCATTAAAACTTTAAGAGACTTTTAGACTTATTTTATCATTCTAAAAGCTAATGAAGGAAGACAATTGAAACAAGATGTTTGAGGCTTCCCCTCCTTCCCCTCACAGAATCTCTCTGACTCAACAAACCTGCTCAAGGCAACACTGGTTCTCTTATCCCACATAGCTGGGTTTGTGGTGTAGACAAGGAAATGAGGGTGGAAATAGTAAGTATAGTCTACATGGAAACCAGAGGCACATTTCTCTGTCTTTGATATTTTCCCACAAGTGAGAAGATTGAGCTGGACACAGCTTTTTCCCAGGAGATGAACCAGACTGGAAACTGCTTTTTGACATGTGGGGGGCTGAGGGATAGATCTGGAGGTTACTCCTGTAGGTGATTAGGATAAGACTAAAGGTTCCTGCCTACAATGTGTGATATTTGAGTCTCCTTTCAGGTAATTAGAAATCAGGAGGTTGATAGCCTCTGATTATACAGGTGCCATTAAATTTCCCCCAGGGTTGAACTACACGAGTCTGCAATTGTTCAGAAAATGAACATGTGGATTATAAAGACAACTGTGTTTTACTCAACACTGACTAGTGTAAAATTTTCAAGTGTGACTTTTCTTCTTTCCCACTCCCTTTCAGAATTTGTGAATACACATGGAAAACTCAAATCCACTCCAAAGCTGGTGAAAATGAAGACTGCAAGAAACACTTAAACAAGCTCTTGAAGGGAAAATGAACACAAGAAGACAAAAGCCAAAAAAATCTAGTCTCTGTTGACCTCAACCTCCAAAACTGGGCAGAGAGCAATATGCACCAGTCAGATGCCAACCTCAGAAACCTTTTCAGAAAACATTAACAGAAGCAAAACATGACAGATAAACAGAGTGGACAGGAACATGGAAAGTCACTTACAATAGATAGATACAGGGGAGGACAAATGACACTTAATCTCTCTCCCTATCATAGAGACAGTGCAGCCTTTCCTGACAGCAAAGATGGGATCAATGCTTTTGGGATTCTTTCCATATAGTCCTAAACCCAGGACTATTCAAGAATTAAAAGGAAGTGAAGACCCTTGAGTCAAAATAAAAAGTAAATGAAAAAAACGAGAGAAAGAAAATAGAGGAATAAATGAGAAAAATAGGTAAAATAACAAAGGTAAAAAGGGAGGAAAGAAGAAAAAAGAAAAGAAAATTAAAAAATGTGAAAAGAAGTAAAGGCCCTTGAGCCAGAATCAAAAAGGAAGTTAAGACCTTTGAATCAACCTTTCCATCCAAACCTCTGCCTATAGGGAGCTCTTTAGAAAAGTTGGGGCTCCACCACCACCTTCATCTGCCAGGAAGGTTTAGCACATGAACTATTTCTGGGATTTGAGTCTGGAAATGTCAGAGGCCCTTCACAGCCCCAATATCTCTGACTAAAAGCCCTGCTGGAACATGAATCAGGTTCAAGGACAGTTATTGGGAACTTTCTGTATTTCTATGGACACTCCTTTCCTACCTCCCTGAGCAGCTAATTAGCAACCACACTCAAGGTGAATACCATCAGCTCTTTGTCAAGTCCCCTCCTGTCTGTGCTTAAAAATTCCTGACACAAAGAAATCTAGGCCAGAGTCTTTATCTCCCCCTGCTATGAAACACAGGGCAAGACTTTTTGGAAAGCTTAGAGACACCATTATCTCTAAACCTTCCCTGGGCCTTTTCTCTCTCTGCTCTTCCATTGTTCTTTTCTGTGATGCCCTAATGGTGTGCTGATACACTGATAGTAACTTTCCAATCCTGTTCTGTCATCTTTGTTGTTTTAGATAATTCCACTGTTCCATCTCTAAATTTACTGGTTCTCCTTTCTGCTGTCTCAACTCTATTGTTTGAGCTTTGCTCGTAAAATGTTCATGTTGGATTTGGACCTTTTCAAGTCCACAATTTTAGCTCATCTAAAATAACACATTGAATTGAAGTACTTTATAGAAAAATCATACAGAAATGATTAGTATCCTTATAGATAACTGGAGGGCAGACACTCTCAACATTCTTCTCTTTAAGTCTTCAAGTCAAGTTTCCTGAGCTCTTTAAATACATTTTACATACACTTGTATTTAATACTAACTGCTATGAAGTCTTAGCCTGCTAAAATACCTTCCAAGATAGTATTCAAAAACTTTTTCTTAGTCATATATTTTTGTTACACTTTTCTGTTTTTTTGAAAGTCTTGTATTTTTGTTGCCTACTTGACACTTTGGATCAACAGTCATATGCCTCATAGTAATAATAGTCAGTGGTGGACCACAGAGCTCATAGCAGTCTAGGTAAATTATATAACTTTGACTTATAGAACATGAGAACATCTAGCTTAGATAATTACATTCTGTGACATTTTCAAGACACATGGTTTATGATGGCCTTTCTCAGGTTGCTTCCCAGCATGAAGGATGCATATCTGTAAGTGGTAGTTATCTAAATCTCATTTTCCTGAAACTGTTTCTGTTATATTTGTTGTATAGTTTGGCAATTTCTGATCCAGTTTTGAGTGCCTACTAATGTCTGCATTCCATTTTCTCAAAACTATATTACCATTCTTTGTCTTAAACCTAACTGTCTCATAGCCATTATTCATCAGAGTTTAGAAATTATGCAATGACCAAAGTCTAGACTCAAATATGCCAAATTAATAAGCCTTCTGTGCTTTGCAGATGAATCTGTTTATGGTCAAATGCATTCAAAATTCAGGCCATTTATATGTTTTCTCTTACTTATGCACAGAGCCTGGAACTGGGTTAAGCAAATGAACCCTACTCTGTTCTGTCTCAGACACACCTATGATATTTTACATTCCCCAAACCTTGCCAACTGTCAGGAAACTAATGGATATTGCTATGAATATTTCACTTCATGACTCTGCATTTTGGTTCTCCAAATGGTTTCTAACTTTTAGTCTAGGCATGGCATGACTTCTCTCCATTTTTGCACCAAGAAAACTATTTATCTTTAGCCACAGGTTGGACATAGGAGCTCAATGCATATCTATCTCCAAGTCCATTTCTTCTGCTAGGGAAGCTGTTGGTTTTCAAGGCCTTTCCTGGGAGAATAACTGCATTCATTGAGATGGTAACAGAGAGGGAGTGCAGTTCTAGCTAAAAACATAACAAATCTATATTTAATCCCAGGTGCATCCCAGTGTGTGTGGATCTGGAAGATCTTGAGTTTTCAAAAGTTTATTTTGAATTATTTTGTACATTTTTGTTGGCTTTTGGGCTACTGGACTTATTTCTGATTCTGTGCTCAGAGGATCACTCCAGGTGGACTCAGGAGACCTTATGGGGATCCAGAAATCAAACCCAGGTTTGTGATTGAAGATTTTCTGAAGTTTTCATCCTTCCATTCCAGAATTCAGCAATAATTTGGAAACTAGCAATCAGGCTTCCTGAAACTGTGCTCTAGTGGCCCACTCAAGTAATTAAGCAACATGCAGACTCACCAACATTGGTCTTAAGATTTGGTTGGACATCTTGGCAAAGATCTTAGATCTATGATTCAGAATCTCTCCTGATTAATTACATTGAGTCTTTAATATTTAACTTTAAGAGTGTAGGAGAGGTCAAGAGTCAAAAAAAAACACATTTGCTGACAATATTCAAGGCAATATTGATGCAAAGGTGTTTTGGAAATTGAGCTATTGATACTATTAGTTCCTTGTGTGTTGGAGGCTTTTCTGGATGCTAAGGGCCAAGGAATCAGCCTAGCCCTGTGGAGCTCAGTGGCTGCTTGGGAAAGTAAACACTATCACAAATGACTAAGTTTGATTTAAGAGTGAACTACCTGCCTACTTCTCCCTCCATATCCTCAATCAAGGATAAAAAAGATAAGTCACAGACTATAACAAAATTAAAATGAGGGACCCGGGAGAGCATGGAGGTAAGGCATTTGCCTTTCATGCAAAAGGTCATCAGTTCGAATCCCGGTGCCCCATATGGTCCCCTGTGCCTGCCAGGAACAATTTCTGAGCATGGAGTAACCCCTGAGCACTGCCGAGTGTGAACCAAAAA
>PVKC010040344.1:0-12330 GCA_004027635.1 Crocidura indochinensis | reverse complement strand
TGGTTAATGAACACAGCCAGGATTAACAGATATAACAGTCTCACCTGCTCCCAAATTAAACTTATATTATTGCTATCTTTTCTAATAAGATTTCTGTACCACAGTTTCCTCTTAAACATCCACTCTGTGTCTAAGCAAATGGGAGGAAAAGCAGCAGGATTCCCCTACATGATGTGATAATAACGGAAAGTTCAAAGGACTCCTTAAGGGCAGCATTCATTGGTCCTTGAGAAGCTGACTTAGGAAATGAACAGCTTCCCCAGAGCAGAGAGCACAGTCTTCTGACCAGGAGGACAGAGAGGATACAGGATATCTCAGGACAGAAAAAACACTGGGACAGAGTGTTCAACATTGAGCAAAGAAGGCAAAGATAAAAATCCTAAATACTGTTTTATTTCTTCTTTAAGAAGAAATTTTTATTTTCCCCTCTTGTTTTAAGGACTGATTTTTTATGTGTATTTATTACTGAGAAACAGTTAATTTTGTGAATGTGCCACTATTATCTATACACCTAGTGAAAAAATATCTTTCAATCGATTCTAATTTTTAGGTAATTACAGATAAAGTTGTTTTGTTTTGTTTTGTTTTTAAAACAATTGTGTTCCTGGTTCCTAGTTATCAGGTGCCTGGTTACTAGATCATATGATAAGACTACTTTTGCTTGGTAATGAAATACTAAACTATAACCTTGATTTGCTTTAGACATGGGACATTAAGAAATACCTCATGGCCATAAACTAATGTATGGGAATTATAAAGGGTGCATTCTGAGAAATACCAGTAAAAACAGATAGTTTAACTAAAACAGCAGTAAATTAAGGTATCTAATTGCACCCAAGGACTAATTATCAGGAACCAGGAGGGTACCCAAATAGAATATGGGCCACCTGCATGCACCCAGTGGAATGTGGGCCTTAAATTTATTTAAACCTGTGAAATCTATGAAATCCCTCTAGCTGGATGTGCCCAAGTTTTCCTTCGCTAACCAGTAAACCCTTAAGCAATGACATAATGTTTAGCTAATCCATTTTAAAATTGTATAGAAGCAGGAATGTAAGATGGGCCATGGTCACCACCTGCAAGAGGTGTGGCCCCAGGATGCTGGAACAAACTCCTTTGCTTGTTTCTTTGCATTATTATCATCTCCTCTGGTCTTTATGGGATGTTTCATAACATGTGAATGACTGGTTATCAGGTTATCAGGTGCCTGGTTACTGAATCATATATTATAAGACTATTTTTGCTTGGTAATGAACTGCTAAAAAGTTTTCTAAAACTGCTATTGCTGTTGCCTTCTCATGTTCAGTTTCTGTGTCTTTCTTTCCTTGTCATTATCTGGTGTTGTCAGGCTTTGCTTTGTCAATTTATTTATTTATTATTTATTTATATATTTATTTATTTTTTGGCCACAGCAGTTTGACACTCAGGGGTTACTCTTGGCTATGCACTCAGAAATTGCCCCTGCTTGATGGGGGCCATATGGGATGCCAGGGGATAGAATCATGATCAGTCCTAGGCTAGAGCTTGCAAGGCAGACGCCTTATCTCTGGTACCACCTCTCCAGCCCCTTCAATTTACTTTTAATATAAGGCAGTCTAATATTTCATTTGAGCATCTTATAATTTTATTTTGTTTTGGTTTCACACATGATAATGTTCAGGGTTTCTTAACTCTACAAATAAGAAACATCTCTGGCAGTTGAGAGAACCAGGGATTAAATCTAAGTTGACTTCATTCTAGGCAAGCACTTATTTGTTGTACTATCACTCGAGTTTTAGCATCTATGTATATTCTCTTTACCAACTATCAATCATCTTCAATAAAATATCTGATCAAATATTTTACCCACATATTAGTTGAATCATTTGGTTTTTCTAAATACCTTTACTGATATATAATTGTCATATTAAAATATACATCTATATGACATATTACAGAATAAGTTACTTTGCTACAAATCCATCAATTTCATTTTGCATATTTTAAAAATTATTTTATTCTCTTAGTTTTTATCTTTTGATTTTTGTTTTTTGGTTTCTCGGGCCACGCCCATTTGATACTCAGGGGTTACTCCTGGCTAAGCGCTCAGAAATTGCCCCGTGACTTGGGGGGATCATCTGGGACACCGGGGAATCAAAACACGGTCCTTCCTTGGCTAGCGCTTGCAAGGCAGACACCTTACCTCTAGGGCCACCTCGCTGGGCCCAGGTTATAATCTTTCAGAGTCCTCTTATATTTCATTTGATAAGAAGTACTTTAAGATTGTCATTTGGGACCAGGAGGTGGCACTGGAGGTAAGGTGCCTGCCTTGCCTGCACTAACAAAGGACAGACCACGGTTTGATCCCCTGGTTTCCCATATGGTCCCCCAAGCTAGGAGCAACTTCTGAGTGCATAGCCAGGAGTAACCCCTGAGCGTCACCGGGTGTGACCCAAAAACCAAAAAAAAAAAAAATGTCATTTACATTTTTCAAGAATGAAATAAACCTAGTAAGAGTAAAGCTTTATTTGACTTTTTTTTATTTTGGGCCACAGCCAGTGATGCTCAGGGGTTACCCCTGGTTATATACTCAGAAATTGTTCCTGACTTGGGGGACCATATGTGATGCTGGGGAATTGAACCACAGTCTGTCCTACGTCAGTTGTGTGCAAGGCAAACAACCTACCGCTGCACCATTGCTCCGGCCCCTGATTTTTACTTTATTTTATTTTTAAGTTTAAGGGCCAGGCCCAAAATTTCTCAGTATTTACTCATGGAGCTGTGTTCAGATGGCAGTGCTAAGGGGCCCAATAGGGTTCTAGGGATCAAACCCGAGTTGACTGCAAACAAAGCAAGCACCTTATCCATTGATATATTGTCCAGTCTCAGAAGTAGAAAGTTTTAGAAAGCATATTTTTATTTTATATGACATAAAATACTATAATATGTATATTTTTTCTAAAATGTCTAAGGTAGCAATGATTGTTAAGATCAGTGTAAAGATTACAAATAAATACAATATTAATTTTTTAATTAGAATTAAATGTTAAAAGATTAAATGTAATAAATCTAGGTGCTTAACCATTGTTTCCCTTCACAAGTTTTGCTTCATAATTTATTACCAGATAGAATTTTAGATACAAAAATATTTATTATATTAACTATATGTGAAATTGTTTATTAAAAGCTCTAAACTTATTCACTTTCTATAAATAGAAACTCAAACATACATATATGCATACATTAAATACAAAATAATATTCCAATAGAGTGTATAAGAATTAAAGTAATTAGGCTACTGAGACACAGAATAATCTTGTGGTCTTATATATTTAGGAATAAAAACAGAACTTAAAACTTTATTGTTTGATATAGTCAAGGAAAATAGCTAATTCCCTTTATATTTATATTATTTTAGCAGAAAAGCATCTTTTCTCTAAGCCACATAAATTAGTGACAATATTTATCTATAATAATACCTATTATAAAGAAATGCAAACTTTTTCATTTCCATTAATAATTTATTTTAACTTTAGTCAGTTCTTGGTTTTGATTCTGCCTTGTTATCATAAATATGACATAGAAGCAGCCTGCCTTTGACACTAATAATTATGTGATCCCATAATAAATTTTTCTTATAATAATATCATCCATTCTATCTCAAGCTATTTCTCACAGGATTAATTTGCTAAGATAGTGGAATTGATTTACACGTTGTGACTAAATCTATAGTTTAATAAAACATGAGTGTTATAAAACAAATTATGGTAGAAATTTTACATAAAATGAATTTTAGTTCAACAGATAAACTGATATTGGCTCCATTACAGATTAACTATTTAAGTATGAGTGGTTTTTATAAAAAAATTATATGGGCTATGAATGTACATCAGTTAGAGTGCTTGCTTCATGTGTGTGAAGCTCTGAAGTCAGTTAGAAATACTAAAAACAAAATTTGCCAAATATGGGAAATTATCTTGAAGAAATGAACAATTAATATATATTAAGGACTGTGCATACAAATAGTGACATAGGTGTTTGAGAGTTAGTATAGTAGACAGAGCATTTACCGTATTTTTCGTACCATAAGAAGCACTTTTATCGGCCCCAAAAGACGGGAGAAAATGTCTGTTTATCTTATGGACTGATGCTGCCTGGAGCTGAAGCCCAAATACAGGGGAGGAGAGCAGACACTAACCTCAGTGTGACGCTCCCTTTATTGCTCAGACTTACTGCAGCAATCAGGTTAATGCACTTTCACCATCACGTAGAAGTTGACTTTAAGATTATTTGATCGCTGCTGCTAATTTTGTTTTTTATATTAACAAAAATTTAGTTTAAAAAGTTTTTTTTTTAATTTTCTGATGTAAAAAAATGTTAGGTAAATGTATTTAACCAGCTGTAGAACGATATATTGCAAATATACTTTGGCTTCACAGGCTAGTTGTTTCCAGCTGTGGTCTTCTGACAGCGATTAGTATTATGCTTATTCTATTATTTATTTATTTACTTGCTTTTGGTGTTTGGGTTTTGCCCACAGCCTGTGACGCTCAGGGGCCACTCCTAACTACCCGCTCAGAAATTGCTCCTGGCTTGGGGGAACCATATGGGATCGAACCCAGGACCGTCCTTCGTCAGAGTATGCAAGGCAAATGCCCTACCTCTGTGCTAATGCTCTGGCTTAAGTCTCCCAAGCAGAACTCAGCTTTGGAGAACTTCTTACAGAGGTATTCAGCAACCCATATCTTGCCACTCAATGCTAGGACCCAAGGATGAGGACTTCCTCATGTTCTGCAATACTGGGGACCATCAGCATCAAATCAGTGTTGCTGGGATGTCCCAAGCTAATATCTGATGGTACCTGGAACCCTGTGGTGTTAGAATTTGAACTCAGTTGTGGTACAAGCATGCATGAGTGACCTCTGACCTAGTTACCCCGTCATCGAATTTTTAAATTTATTTCAGCAATTCACATACCCTCTTTGATATTCATCCAAGTTGTCATTACTGCTTTTTCTTCAAGTTTATATAATTTGAGGAATTTCATGATATGACATACTTTAATTTTTAATCATTTATCCAATGAAAGGCATTTGCTCAGTTTTAAATTGGCACGATTATATTAAAATAAAACCTATCCTCATTGCTCCAACATCCTGACTTGTGTTAAATCTGTTTATGCTACTGACTGTTCATTCTTGCTTGTGATTTGATAAGTGGTGCCTAAATCAGCTATTTCATAGTAAAAAAAAAAACCCAAAAACAAACAAACAAAAGAAAACCCCAACATCCAGTATACCACCTCATCTGAGTCCTTGTTCTTTTCAGCAAAGAAAAGGTACTGAGCTCAAGTCACAAACCATACCATTACCATACCATAAAAAAACTCTTTTTCACTCTAAAAGTCTGGGTCTAGTTCTTTCCATCCTCGTTCATCTTTATAATTATAGAGAAAACTAGGTTGTAAGCAGGTCTTTTTTCTTCCTTTCTGGGCCAGAAATGAAGCCCAAGGCCTCACACATGCAAGGCAATTGCTCTGCCATTGAGCTATTTCCTGACCTGTAACTTTCAGAGCGAAGTTAAGAAAGCTTAAAATGAAGTGAAGTATGTGAAGAAATAAAATATCTATTAATTACTATTCAACTTCCATTCAATTACTCAAAGTAGAAATGCTTTCAAGCTACTATTCACTAAGAATTCTAACCCATAAAATTAAAAGTATGTGTTATTTTTCATCGCAATATATTACATATAAGAACTGAACAATATATCATTAAATTAATGATATAAAATAGTATGCCACCTTTAATTAAATTTTAGCATTTAAAATGTTATTGCACAAGGGATATATTCAAGCCTGTATTGCTTTTCAAGTCTTCATTCTCCCTTGAACACTTATTCTTGTTACTTGTCTTGGCACTTTGCTTGATTTTTCTGCTCTTAAGAAACCTGTATTTTCTGTTTAACCTGTATTTCTCCCTTTTCCTTCCCTCACATCTTTCTAAACAAGTTTCAATGAAAACCTTATCAAAAAGAAAATTCTGTACATTAAGGATATATCTTTCAGCCACCCTCTGAAAATCTGTTGTAAATAACTTGATAATTCTATTTTCCAATTTTGTTTTCTTTTAGACTTTAGAGGAAAGGGGAGAGAACCTTACTGCCGCCATAATTGAAGAAAAGTTAAAAATCAGAAGGCCTGCTGGGCTCCCCCAGCATAGATCGCTGAGAAAAGATTTCAAAGAGGTCGCTTCCTTGAAAAGTGAGGGTGGTATTTCTCAGGCTTAGTAACAGTGGCAAGCAATAGTTGCAAACGTTTATTTGGCCTAATAGTCTCCCTGCTGCTGTTCTAAGTATGTATATAGTAGAGCATTTGCTTCCAGGCGACAACATTAGTACACACAAATATGGCCTTGATTCAATATCACTTTACCTGGGAAATCAGCATCAAAAGAAACATATAAATCACTTTGCAATTCTCAAAGTAGTTAGTCTTTTAAAAGATGTCCTGTATTTTTTTATGGAGCTGGAGAGATAGCATGGAGGTAGGGTGTTTGCCTGCATGCAGAAAGACAGAAGGACGGTAGTTAAAATTCCTGCACCCCATATGGTCCCCTGAGCCTGCAAGGAGTGATCACTGAGCGTAGAGCCAGGAGTAACCCCTCAACGAATCAAATGTGACCCCAAAACAAAATAAAACAAAACAAAACTAAAGATGTCCTGTATTTTTAAACAGTCTGTTTACTCAGTAGATGAAAGAAGCCCTTTATAGGAACACCTGGAAAACTTGCTAATCTTTTAATTTATATCATAATTGACACTCAGGGTTCAACTTAGTAGTAGAAATTTTTGAGATGTTAAAATTTTCCCTTGAATACCTGAGAAGTTTCCGGCTTTATTCCCCTCTGTCTTTTATTTGGAACTTATCATTAAGAAGTTTTGAAACACACAATAAAGGCTTGTGAATTGTCTTGTGAAGAAACCTATATATTAAACAGTATGTACTGATAAAATTTTTGCTAACATGAAAGTACAGTTTTTGAAACTTGCAAGAAAGCAGATGTATGTGATCTCTCACATGTAAAATTTAAGTTTTAAAAATACATCCCTGGGGCCCGGGAGATAGCATGGAGGTAAGGCGTTTGCCTTTCATGCAAAAGGTCATCAGTTCGAATTCCGGTGCCCCATATGGTCCCCCGTGCCTGCCAGGAGCAATTTCTGAGCATGGAGCCAGGAGTAACCCCTAAGCACTGCCGGGTGTGACCCAAAAACCACAAAAAAAAAATACATCCCTGCAGCATTCAATAAAGACACACAATCATGATTAATCACAACAACTGAGTCTCCATCATTTTCAGAACCTTGCACCCACTTTTCTATGAACCCAGAAAAATCCCTGAAGTGTCCGGACAAAGAGGTCATGATAGAAACTATTTTCAATGTTTAAGTTTGAACAACATCAAAGAAGAAACAATGTAAAGTGAGTTCTGTTAAGCCTCTCACAGCCCCACCAGGGTCACTTCTATGTAGTTGGGCACGTGAACTGTTCTTAATAGAAGAAAATTTTACAGTAAAATAATTATTTAAAGAATAATTTTTTGACAGGCATATGCTAACTACTATCATTCTGGCTGGACACGAATATTCATATTTTGAACTCTGGAGAATAATGTCTTTGAGGCAGAAATTATTTTATGAATGAAAAATGGCTTAAGAGTTAAGATTTGTGATAAAGTGGGTTAATGATTGTCCCCGGTATTTGTAGATCCTGTGGTTGGCCAGAATTCTTCAAGTCTTTCTGAAAGAGAAAGGTAAATTAACTGGGAAGATAAAATTTTCCCTACCAGAAAGAAAATGAGTTGGGTATTTTATAAGGAGAATGGAATACTATGCAAGAAAGTAAATGGAAAGAGGAGGGCAGTGGAGTGCCAAAATTAGTAATTTATGATTTTGCCAAATGGCCAACTACCCATGCTTTTTTATTTTATTTAACATTTAATTAGTCATTATAAAATTACAAACTTATCTGCAATAGAGCTTCAGGCATACAATGTTTACACATTGTTCATTCCCTTCACAGGTGTCCACTTCCCTCTACTCACTCTTTACCTGCCTCTCACTTCCCAGTCAGCTTCGACAAGAGGTGCTTTTCTCCTTTTAACAACAATTTTTGGCACTATGATTTACAATAGTACTGTTGCTGTGGTTCATAAAAATGAGTCAGTGATTTTCAGCATCCCTTCTTCTTCCTGATTTATTGCTTTAAATAGCCCATGATTTTTTAAAGATATCAATTTTCCTGGTTTTGACAGTCCAGTTAGTTTTATAGTGTCCATATTCAATCTGGTCTGGTTTTAGGTCCTGGTGGATTATACATTCCTCAAGCTAAATTTTAGGAAGAGTTATTGTATGTGTGTAGCATAATTCTTCCTCTTTTGAACCCTTCTGAATATGGGTGAGATGATCAGTGGTAGTTGTTAGATCTTCCATATTAGAATATCATGTTAATAAATACCTAATTGAAATTATTCTGTGCTTGATAGTGATGAATATTTTAGTTAGCAGTACCCCAACAGTTATCAACAAGTGGTAATAATTTGCTAATCCTAAGTAGTTCATATTGATGGACTACCATTATACTTCCTCTACCAAGCCAAAATATGTCATACATTTCAAGGATTTTTCCAATCCATTTATGTGGATTCTTTGATGTTTATTTTTCTCACCCCCAGATTATGACCTAATAAACCACATAAGGGTCATTTATGAATCTTCACTAAAGGAATGAATGTGAGTGATTACATTTATGCCGGGTACATATTATCTTATCAAATCTAACAAAATAGTAATTATAATTTTATAGAGAATATAAAAATTATCTAAAATTATAGTTAAAAGTATTATGGAGAATTATATATTTGAAACAGCAGTATTTTACTCCTTTCTCTACCGAGGAAAAGGAATCATCAAAGGAAATGCTTGGAACTTCAAATGAGTTAAGAAATGCTTTGATATTGAAATGATAAATTATAAAAATATCACTTGCATGATGATGAAAGTACACAAGTTTGTTTATCAAAAGCATAAATAACAACACTATTGCAATATGTATATGAAAGAATACCCTACCCCCAAATTTAAAAGAAAATAAATAGTAATGCAAGAGTATGCAGTTCCTCTCCAAAATTGTGTGGGATAAGAGAATGTGTAGAATATTTCTGCTTTCCAGAATATCTGGCTCTAAGTTGGTGTCTGAAAATAATAAAAATATTCTTTAATAAAAATGTATAACATCCTTTATCTACATGACACACATATTGTCTTAAGAGTTAATTAGGTGATTTATGATCATAGAGACCAATATAAAGTTTATATTCTAATGAGACATCGTAATTCAATATTTTAATTTTAAGCTCTTGTTTAGGAACTGTGAATAAATTCTTGTTGCTAGAAATGTCTCTCTTTATCGACCTTTTATGATGAAAATTGGGAGACCAAAGGCCACAGAGCTTCATAATTTTCACTCTTGTGAAGATCACAAAAGTCAGAGTAATAGTTATCCTGTGTACTTTAGGAAGAGAAAAAGAAAATAGACAGAGATGTATTTTTAAGCTTTCTATTCTTACTTTCTATTTGGATTTTCCCCTATGCTTTTGAATTTAGTGCATAAAAATTTTTTGAAAACCCATGTCCTAGTCAACACTTAGAAGCATCTTTTGACATTTTTATAAATATAAGACCATCTTTTTTAATAAGACATGATTTTAGTATTTAAAATTGCCTAAGATTGTGGCCAGAGAGATGATGCAGTGGTAGGGTGTTTGCCTTGCACGTGGCTGACCCAGGATGAACTGTGATTAGAATCCCCGGAGTCCCATATGGCCCCAAGCCAGGAGAGATTTCTGAATGCATACCCAAAAATAACTCCTGAATGTCATCATGTGTGGCTCCCCCACAAGACCTTAGATACCTGGAAGACAGCCCAGATGGTAGAGAATTAACCTAGTATCAATAGGTCCCAGGTTTCATCATCAGCAATCCAGCATTTCAGTAGCATTGTCAAGTATAGCGACCTCCTAACACCATACTAATATTTTAAAAGTGCCCAAGATTAGTGAAGATATTCTTTCCTCACTCTCTTTTGTTTTTATCAATCCTTTTATAATAAGAAAAAAACAAATGTTTGAAAATCAATATTTTTCATAGATTCAATAGATTTTAAAAAGTTCATTTCTAGCATAAGACAAGCAATAGAAAAAAGGATGGCTCAAAATATTTTATCTACTTTTGGGGCCTGGCAGTGGCACTGGAGGTAAGGTGCCTGCTTTGTTTGCTTGCCTAGGACGGACCGCGGTTTGATACCCCGGTTTCCCATATGGTCCCCCAAGCCAGGCGCGACTTCTGAGCGCATAGCCACGAGTAACCCCTGAGCAGTCATCGGGTGTGGCCCCAAAACCAAAAACAAACAAACAAAAAACAAACCAAAAAAAAAAAAACCAAAAAAAGCCATTTTATCTACTTTTGCTAAAAGTTAGAGTTCTTGGAATAAAAACAATAGTCTATGTGGAATATATAACTTCAGGGTATGAAGTGAGATTTGTTTTACCATGTATTTCTTTAGATGAATTTATTTTTTCTTGAAGTTGAAGAGTGTAAGTTAATCTCATTTCATGACAAACACTATAATAGCTTTTTCATTTAGTTTTCTTTTATTTTGTATCCATGAACCATGATGCTAAGTGCATGCTCCTAGTTCTGTTCTCATAGATCACTATTGACTGTATTTAGAATAGATATATGGCACCTGGGAATGAACTAGGATCCCCTGTGTGCAACTTAAATGCCTTAACTCCTGTAGTATACTCCTCTTTTTAATATCCTTTAGTTTTTTGACTAAGCTCACTAAATTGAAGCTTTGGACTCTCTAGTTTTCCTTAATAATAACTAAGTACTAATAATACTTTGAAAAGAGCCCAAGGCCATAATACATTTTGTTACATCTCAAAGCTAGAACATCCTGGGAAAATTTTTCATGCCAAGATATACTAGAACAGCACCTACAGGTAAAAAATAATTAAACCTGAGTTACAAAATGATGTTTTTCTGTGTGTGTTTTCTTTTTTTGACTTGTGTGTGCACTATGGCAAGTAGTGCGCAGATGCTAGGGTCATACCAGCAAATGATCAAAACCCACATAATCCTGGGATTCAGATCTAGGGACCTGAGCATGCATAGCATGTGCATTTTCCTCTGCAAGAAGTTTTAATTTTATTTAAAAAACAACAGGAATTTAAATAACGCAGCCAAATTATCGATGATATTTTATTAGCAATTTATTTATATGAAGTAGCACATTTTTATTATTACATAGTTTTACTATTAGAAATGGTAAAATTGAAAATATTCCTGGAAGTAATTAATTATGTGCTAAAAAACTCAGGTTTACAGGAGAGAAAAATGGTGGGGAGAAGTGGGCTTTATTTTTGTATTTATAGTATTTTTTTTTAATTAAATGCTTTCTCCGGGATCAATTTCAAGCAACAAAGATATTGCTGAGTGTAGAATTGTGAAAATAGGTGTACTAATGACTCTTGTAAGCCTGAAAGACTTAAGCCTTTACACCTCCCTGTGTTGTTGTATAAATTACAGGGAAATAACTATAATTTGGAGGGCTTTGCATAATAATGGAATATTTTCTTTCCTAAGTATTTTTCTATGCATTTTAAGATCAGTTAAATGTATAATTGGAATTAAATCATTCTATTTATTTTCACATCACATTTCTGATTTTATATTTTATAGCTGAACTAAAATTAAAACAAATGTTATATGTTCTTTTCTAATTTAATCTTGCATTTTAAGTTGGCATTTATATTTATATATTATAGTTTCTTTATTTATATTTTGGATTTATGAACATTCTTTTGGTTTTCTGATGAAAACTAAAATTTCATACTTGATTCTGCAATATTAATTTCCACTGATAGCAAGTTGCAATTCACTATTTGTTTTTTAAACTCATAAATATAATTTAATAATACATTTTAATAAGTTAAGTTAAATATAATTATTGAATGGGAAATAATTTGGGATTGATATGATACATTTATATCCATCATTATTATCAGACAATTTATATAAAAAGAATCCATGCAATTAATATGAAGTGTTTTAAATGAGTTCAATTTCAGAAAAATCAAATTGTGTTTGAAATTAGTTATGTTCTTCAAAACTTAAATGAGGCATTTCTAAATGCTTCTTCGAAGATATATGAGAAGGTATCTAACAAATAACAGAGAAGAGAACTTAAAAACAGTAAATTAAAACTAATTTTCCAAGTTCTGTGTGATA
>PVKC010040343.1:0-12669 GCA_004027635.1 Crocidura indochinensis | reverse complement strand
ATATTAATCACTGTTGTATACCATGATGTCCCAGTTGGCATATGAAGAAAATAATCTATAGCTTTAAAATGGTTATCATATTTATTTCCTCTTTTGGATATAGTTATGGCCAGTTCTGGTGGGGCTATGCAGTGCCAAAGATATAACTCAGGACACCTATATTCAACAATAGTCTCTGTCTTTTGAGCTACACCTTAGGCCCTGAGTTTTGCATTTCATTGATTGCTTTCTACTATTATGGTGATTACTTAATCCTATTATGTTTCTCAAGTGCTAATATACTGAATAATCAGATGAGAATTCTGCTCTTCAATAATTCAAATTACCTAGTACTATCCTCATTAATTATAATTAAACATAGTAAGTGGACCTTAGAATTTTTAATACCTTGCATTTTTTCAGGGGCTATGATATAGCTAGATACTATATTAGGAGAGAAAAATATAAATATAAAATATAAATATAAAAAATTTACAATAGATCCTAAATCATATCCACAAACTTATTTGTCTTAAAAGATTTTCTTAGAGTTTTCAGGCATAAATGACTCATAATGCGTGCTATAAATGCATTCTGCTATTTATGAAGTAGAAAGCTTATTAGGAAAGGCTGCAGAGTATATAGGATCAATAAAAGATTATGAGAATCTTTTGAGCCAGAAAATAGTCCAGAGAGCACAAAGCAATATTAATTAACACTAAGAGGAAATAAAGTTTAGATGGATGTTTTAATTTAGTCCAAATGAAAAAAATGTGCAAATCTCTAGAAAAGATGGGGGGGGATGCTCTAATGTTTAAAACTACTAGGAATTACTTAATTTGAATGGACTCTATTACATTAGAGGACCTGAATTGATTGTTTCATTTACTTTTATTAAAGATGCCTCAAATTACTTTGTTCTTTATTATCTTTAAGTTACAATATAATTTCCTATATGTATATTTAAAATTTCTCATATCAAAATCATGCTAAAAGTCTTACTGACTTGTAAGACTGCTTCATTTGCAGTGATCTTGTACATTTGTTTACAAGAAACTTTTGTCATTTTTATTTGCAAAATTTGCATACATAGACCGTAATTTAAATCAATTGTCTTCCCATGCATACTTATCTTTGCACTCCTCCTTTTTCAATACCTACTGTGGTTATATTAGAAAATTAAGGTCACATATTTAAATGCAAAATCAAATAACCCTGTTCAAATTATCAGAAATTAAATTTTTGTATTACAACGTTTCAACATAGATTTTCTTGGGTTTAAATTCTTCTAATGGAAGTGGTGTTAGAATAATGTATGCATTAAAAGTCTACTTACAATATTGAGAACCACAGTACCTTAATAAAAAATGGTAAAAGGAGAAAAATATTTTAAGTATATTGCTTAATATATAATATTTAAAATAAATGCCATCATAGTTATCCCTTAGGATGTCCATGCATTAGAAAACTATCATAAAGGAGAATTAAAAAGGCTTAGAAATGTTAAGTGTCTTGCCTTTAGCAAGCCTGCTGTTACAGACAAGATCCACACTGCTGGTTTTTATCCAACTATTATCAATAGTTACATTATTTTCCTACGAGATGCACCTTTCTTCTAAGATTCATTTTATGGACCTGTCTTCTCGATAAAGTTTGTTATACAGATTGCATTATACAGGAACCTAGCAGGTTTTTTAAACAAACTGAAAAGATCATAAATAGAATCATAATTTCAAGAGTTTTCTACCAGGTCCGAAGGAAAGTATGTAAACAAATTTATATTGTGGATTATAATGTAAATGATATCCTGGAAAAATAGATGCTATCATACATCAATAATAATGCCTTAATTTAGTCCATTAAAACTTTTTCTGTTTTTTTTTTGTTGTTGTTGTTGTTGGTATTGTTTCGTTTTGCTTTGGGGTCACACCTGGCAGTGCTTATGGGTTACTCCTGGCTCTATGCTCAGAGATCGCTCCTGGCAGACTCGGGGAACCATATGGGATGCCGGGATTCGAACCACCGTCCTTCTGTGTCTAAGGCAAATGCCTTACCACTGTGCTATCTCTCCAGCCCCCGTCCATTAAAATTTGATTGTCTATAACACATAGACATAAAAGTCTATATCACAGAGACATATAAATTGTCTGTATCATATAGTTCATAGTTAACTGGCATTGTATAAAAGCATTGCCTATGTTAAATTGAATTAGAAGTTAGAATACAAAATATATGGAATTAAAGGAAAGACTCACCTATATGGTTGTTGATTACACCCTGTGGTTTTCTAGTACCATTCTCAGATCATGTTCTAGAAATCATTTCTGATTATTTTCAGCTTTAAACCTGGCTTTTTGCAGTCAAATCATGCTTTGCAGCCTGTTGAGCTTAAACATGCAAAACCTGGCTTCATTTTGGCTCTCTGTAAGCATTCAAGTAGTAAGTGTCATGAGGAAATGCATTGGTGCTTTTCAAGAACAATGGAATCCAAAGTCCCTTTCTCTGAAAAAAAAAAAAAATAGACTCTCTTTGATGGATAGTTTCTGATCCGTTTTACTGAACTTCCAACTTTGGTTGGAATAATCTGCCAACACTTCACTGTATTTGGCTAGGTATGGACCAATAGCTGTCAGGCAAGGAGATTGATCTGTGAGACAACATAAACAACTCATCCAAAACCCACACCATAGAGAGAGGGCCTTGGGATGAGCTCTTCTAGCCAAAGTGAAGTCTTTGAAAAACAAAAACTTGGTCTGGAAACAATAGCATAGCAATTGGGGCAATGTACTTGCATGACGGGGACTTGGCTCTTATCTGTAAAGGCTGGAGAGATAGCACAGCAGTAGGGCATTATCCCATATTGTCCCCAATGTCTGCCAGGAGTGATTTCTGAGTGCAAAGCCAGGAGTAACCCTGAGCATTGCTGGATGTGACCCAAAAATATCAAAACCAAAATTATTCTTGGAAATTCATATGGTTCACCATCTTCACCAGGAATTATAGCTGTGCACAGGGCCAAGATTAGAACAGAAGTTTGGGGGCCCGGGAGATAGCATGGAGGTAAGGCGTTTGCCTTTCATGCAAAAGGTCATCGGTTCGCCCCATATGGTCCCCCGTGCCTGCCAGGAGCAATTTCTGAGCATGGAGCCAGGAGTAACCCCTGAGCACTGCCGGGTGTGACCCAAAAACCACAAAAAAAAAAAAAAAAAAAAGAACAGAAGTTTGAGACACTATGACAAATGTTTCCAATCTCATTTGTAGTCGACATTAGCATTTACAACATTTTTATTAATATCGGGATTTATCAAATCAATCCGAATGCTCATGTTGAGAAAAATTTCTTCTAAAGAGTTCCTCCCTCATCACTGACAAACTTTAGGAATTTATTTTTAAGAATCTGTTTAGGGAGACAGAAGCAGCTGCACAAGCGATAAGGTTGCCCTACTAGCCTAGGATGGACCTTGTTTAGGTCTCCCAAGCCAGGAGCGACTTCTGAGGGCAAAAAAGAATCTGCTTAGGGTAAATAGTCTACTAGGGTTAACCAAAATCTGCACTTTAATTATATAGCTAATGTCTCTATCACAAAACAGAGCAATTTTCACAATAAGAAACTATGATTACAGAAAGCATTTTAAAGAAATAATGAACCCCTGTAGAATAGAAAGCAAATTAAATACCTTTTACAATATATAAGAATAAAATTAAGTGCTGCAAGATTTGGGGATTCAGGTGAAGGTTGAGATTCTAGGGTTTCATGAGCTCCTGCTTTATTGGTGAATTAAAAAGCTTGAAGTGGGAAAGCTAAAGAAACAGTACAGCAGATAAGGTCCTTGTCTTGCACACCACTACCAGGATTGATCATTTATATGACGTATGATTTTCTGAGTACCACCAGGTGTGATCTCTGAATACAGAGCAAGGTATAATCCTTGATTTCTATTGACCGTGACCTAGAAACCAACTAAAATAAAGTAAAACCTACAATTGGAAATCAAAAAGAAGAAATCATAAGAAGAATAATAAAAGAAAATCAAGTACCCAAATGAGAAGACAGAGTTGTCATCAAAGTTCTCTACCATGTTGATCAACGGGTGTCTTAGCCCTAGTGTATCCTCAGCACTAAGTGACGTGAATACTCATCACCTCGGGATTCAAACAGTACCAAAGCTTACTGAGCATCACAACATTCTTCTTAATTTCTCCTGGTCACTCTCATAACACAGATGTGATTGACTTTGAATAGCAAGGAAAGAACAGATCTTCTGAGTATGACAAATTAAAAAAAAAGAAAGAAAAAAATCTCAGCATTAATAGAACCTAAGGAGGTGAAAGAAAGAAACTTCATTCATTAGTCAATTGTCTGCTGTTGTGAACCTTATCTATTACTTATTTAGATAATTATTTTTGTTCTTTAAGTTATATAAGTTGCCAACAGGCAGAAAGGTAAGTCTCTCATAATTAGGATTGAGAGCAAATCCATTTTATCTTGTACCAAGAAGCTCAAAGGTATGATGACCCTTGAGAGATAGGCAACCTCCTGGGTGGGCCAGAAATGCATATGTGTGTGCATGTACCATGTTCTGATAAGACTGAATGCCCTGAGAGGACAACAGATAAATAAGTTAAGAAAATGACCACATCTAGTTCAAGGGCTCTCCAGAAATGACAATCCTGGCAACAGATTTTATCTGCATAGAAAACTGGTTTGGGAACTTTGGGAACCCTATAAAATAATTTTGTGATTTCTCTGGTTAAAATAAACTTAATCAAAATAGAGGCAATATACAATTTATACCCTAATGAATTGGGCTGTTTACATAAATTATTTTATGCTTTAATACACAAACAAAATTTAATAAAAATGAGTCACTTTAGAGATATTTTAGGTTGGTCTCTTGCTGTTTGTAAGACAGATGGCAACATTTCTAGAGTCATAAATTTAAATTATAGAGTATATTCCACAGGGCATTCAAATGCATAATTTCAGATATATTTGACTACTTATTTTTCATAAATATGTAAATATTTTGTTTCATCTTCAGGGACAAAAATCAGTGTATTACTTTCAAATAATAATCCAAAGTGAAGTAATAGCTCTTGAACTTGATTCAAGAAATTGTAATGACTATAACTTGCCATTATGAATGACTTACAGAATCTGACTTTTCAAAGAAATAATTCTACAAAGAGAAAAGGTTATGAATGATATTAAAATTAAATAAAGTATCTTTTGATTTAACATAGAAAACAATAAAATTAAAAAATAAAATTATTTAGTTGAAAGAGAATCTTCATATAAATAAAAACAAGCTAGCATAGTAGAAAATCTATGCTGATTTACAAATAGATTTAATTCTAGTTAAACTTAAGTATATTTAAAACCTGATACTGAAATTGACCTTTCTAATCTACTTAATGTCTTTGGAGGACAGATTTACATGTAGACATAATTTCTCTACTAGAAGATAACAATGGACTACTTGCTGTGCAACTGTGTATGTCCCTATAAATTAATTATGTACTGAGATTTCTGAGTTCAACTAAAGTTGACCTTCAGTGAACTTTTTCTAGTGTCATGTACACAATATTCTCACATTTCTACCCAGATGACAGTAGATATTATCAGATCTTAATGAAAATCAAAATTTCTCTATATTCAGTAATTAGCTAGTAAAACTAATTAGTAGAGTAACCCACAAAACTAGTGTTAAAGGTGATTAAGCCAAGTTAATGATTACAAAAATAATTATACTTCCACAGTGAAGCTCAGAATGATAATTGGACTGTCTATCCCAGTTAATTAGATAATTAGGGCACCAAGATTACAAAAAAAATTCTTGGAGCAGTGGGAAAAGTGCATTCTATAGAAATTTCACATTTAGATTTGCTCCTTAATATAATTTTACATCCCATATCTTCTGAAGTTAAGACAATGTACTTTTCTCTCTTTTTTTTTTCAAAAAGTAGTATTTATAGAATGAATATATTGCTATTAGCTTCTTGCCTTCCAAAATATATTGGGTCATATGAGCAATAAGTTTCTATCAAAATAAAAACTAACATTCATGATTTTATTGCTTGGATAGACCTAGTAATAGAGTAAAATCTAGAGGACATGTGCATCTTTTAACACTTCCAAATATCAACTAAAACATTTAAAATATAAAAAGATAATATATAAAACCTACCCTTATTATCATAACTATTTTACTATCATGTAAATTTCCTTTTATTTTGGACCACACCTGGTGATGCTCAGGAATCACTCCTGGCTATGTCCTCAAATGGCTCCTGGCTTGAGGGGGGATTATGTGGGACTCTGGGGGATTAAGCCTACATCATCTGTCCTAGGCTAGTGCTGGCAAGACAAACTCCTTACAGCTTGTGCCACTGCTCAGGCCCCTATGTCAATTTTTTATTTCAATATGTAGTATGATTTACCTATATATAAGATCAAGTTTTTGCCACATATATAATCAATTTATGATATAAATCAATATAATTAAAAATGTTCAAAATATTATAGATTGACATCTTAGAATTAACAACTGATAGATTTGTTTAATATGATCAACGTTAATCACTCTTTGGGGGGTGTTTGGTGAAGTCACACCTGGTGACACTCAGGGGTTATTCCTGGCTATGTACTCCGAAATCTATCCTGGCTTGGGGGACAATATGGGATATGGGGAATCAAACCACGGTCCTTCCTAGACTAGTGTAGGCAAGGCAGACTCTTTCCTGCTTGCATCATTACTCAGGCCCCATAAATCACTTTTTGTATAAGTAATATATATACACATACAGCTTGAAATATTTAAAAAAAGATATTTTATAAGAATTAGTTTCTAAGTAATTTTAGTTATGATACCCATTAGACTATAGTTAAGTAAAAAATCTGAATGCAATCCATATTTTCATATTAATAATTTTGACATAATTTTAATTAACAAATGCAATACCTAATTGTAAAAATAAACCTCCTATTTTTGAGAAAAAGTCAAAGAACAAAACAAAAAAATCGCTAAATTTAAGCATTGGTGAACATATGCAGAACCAAACATCTGTGTATCACTGGTAGGGCTGCAAACTGGTCTAATCCACTCTTGTTTTCTCAAAGTGTAAAAACACAGAATCACAAAATTACATTACTATTGTATAACCCACAATCCCACTTCCAGGTATACATCCAAAATTGAAAACAAGTACTCTATCAAACATATATACATATATACTCAGAAGAGCATTATTTCTTTGTGTGTCTGTGTGTGTTTCTTTTGTGTGTGTCTCTTTTTTCCCTAGCTACAGTGATACTCACGTGTTCATTTCTGGACCCAATCAAACTTTGATTCCCATCACCACACTACTTGATCCCTAAGGTATGACTTGGTGGTACCTTAGCACCACCATGACCCAAGAAGCATCACACTCCCACATTAAACTCTCTAACTCAGGCAACAGAAAATTGCCAGGAAAAGCATTCACTGTATTATTCACTGGTATTATTTGTATTCACTGCTTGTGGGAATGCTGTCTAGTCCAGCCTTTATGGAAAACAATATGTGGATTCCTCAAAAAACATATGATCCAGCTATATCCTAGGAACATAAAAACACAATACAAAATTACCTTCTACACACCTATATTCATTGCAGCACTATTTAAAATAGGCAGAATCTGGAAATAACCCAGATGCTTGGCAATAAATGAATGGCTAGAGACACTGTGGTACATGTACACAGTGAAATACTATGCAACCATCAGAAAAGATACAGTCATAAATTTTTCTATACATAGATGGACATGGAAACTACTATGCTGAGCTAAGTCAGAGGGAGAGAGATAGATATAGAATAGTCTCACTTATTTATGGCTTTAAAATAAAATAAAAGATATTATTGTAATAATACCCAGAGGAAATGGAGATGAGAGCTGAAAGAACCGACTCATGATATAAAGCTTATCACAAAGGGTTGTTAGAGAAATAACTACACTAAAAACTATTATAACAATGGTAATAAGTGAGAGAAATACAATACCTGTATCAAATACAAGCAGATGGTTGGGGAGGAGGAAAATGGGGGTCATTGGTGGTGGGAATGTTTCACAGGTGAAGAGGAGAGAGAGAGAGGGGAGAATGAGGAAAAAAGAAAGGAGGAGATCCGAGAGGAAAAGAAAATTCAAAATGGAGACAGTCCTGGCATCTTTTAATTTTTGTTTTTTGTTTTGTTTGTTTTTGGGTCACACCCGGCAGTGCTCAGGGGTTACTCCTGACTCCATGCTCAGAAATCGTTCCTGGCAGGCATGGGGGACCATATGGGGCACCGAGATTCGAACCAATGACCTTTTGCATGAAAGGCAAACGCCTTACCTCCATGCTATCTCCCGGGCCCCCAGACCTAGCATTTACATTTTAAAATATATAATTATACATAATTATATTCCAAATAAATTTTTAACTGAACATTGTTGATGTTTTCCAGTATAATAGCCACAAATTTCGGGGCTGGTGAGGTGGTGCTAGAGGTAAGCGCTAGCCAAGGAAGGACCTAAGTTCGATCCCCCATCGTCCCATATAGTCCCCCAAGCCAGGGGCGATTTCTGAGCGCTTAGCCAGTAGTAACTCCTGAGCATCAAATGGGTGTGTCCCAAAAAACAAACAAACAAAAACAAGAAAAAATAATCACAAATTTCAACTTTGAATCTGAGCACAACATTTTTGTGAAAAAACAAAAAAACTCACAAGATCCTACCTGGAATAAATGTTTGCTTATAAGTAAAATAGTATTAGAGAAAATCATAGAATACATTAATTTAAGGTACACTAAAATTCACAGTAACATCATCAGCAAAATATTTATTAATATTCATAAATTGACATATTTTATTTTAATTTATAGGGTGTCTTTTTAAAAAATTGATATTGATACAATGATTAGTAATTCTGGTTGGCCAAAACTATTGTTATAAACTAATATTATCCATGAAATTTCTGTTAAATGCTTAATCTTATGCAAAAAGAAAGCTGCCCCAAAATATTAAAACTTTATAAAGCGCATTAATTGGACTTAATTATCTAAGGGTAAATCACCTCCTGATTGTCTGATCAGCACAGTTAACTTCAGGGTCATATCTGGGACAGTCTGAGTAGTAAAGACAAGCTGAATACAAATAAATACCCAGGGGAAGTGATGGTCTGGGTCTCATTATTCAGACTCGGCACATATGTCAATTGACAATTTTTGACTTTGGTTTCTCCATCAGTATTTAAACTCAAACATTTTCCAGACTTGTGAAAGTGAACCAATTTATAGAAAATGTCATTTTGCTGATTAGCAATGATATTGAGCATCTTTTGAGATGGTGAGTTTTCTTCACTTCTCCATTGTCTGTCATCTTAGTCATCACTCAATGTCTGTTATAACATGTTTCTTTTATAATTCTTCTCTAAATTCTTTAGAGAGTTCAGAAAATAATGTTTGGCTTTCAGTTTTTGTTTTTTGTTTTGTTTGGTTTTGAGGCCACACCCAGTGATGCTCAGTAGTTAGTTACTCCTGGCTATGCACTCAGAAATCGCTCCTGGCTCGGTGGTTCATATGGGATGCCAGGAATGGAACTGTGGTCCATCCTAGGTTACAGCATGCAAGGCAGATGCCCTACCGCTTATGCCACCGCGCTAGCCCCATGTTTGGCTTTCTTTAACTATAGCATTTTCATTAAGGACATTACTTTGGATACAGACATGGAAAGGAATTTATTAGTTAGAACTCATGATTATGTTTAATTTTGGTTCATTTTCTCAATCTAGCTACATTTAAGCATCATCTGAAAAGCTTTTAAAAAGAAAAAAAATGTCCTTCTCTGAGACTTCGATTTAATTGATCTGCACTATGGTGTGGCAACAATGCTGCCTTGTTTCAAGGTGAAGTCAGATAATCACATGTTAGATGTATTTAAATGCAGTCAGCTGTGTGAAATTGTAGCAAGTCTTACTTATCATATTGAAAAAAAGGTACATAGAAGTCAGTGATGTGGAATTATTTTAACCTCCTGCTAAGATATTATCCAAGAACTCATTATGCTTTGCTTTTGTCACCTGTTGTTCTGCCACCTGTCCCGTATCTTTAAGTGCTGTATAGTGCTGTAAGATCTCCTTAGCTCTTTAGGACCTGCCTTTCATAGTAAGTTTCTGTGACATGTCAGAGCCCTTCTCTGGCTATTTGCTAATGTTCGACCTTTATCAAATTAGTCCTTTGATCATCTTATATATACATATATATATATATATAAGTTTTTTTCAAATACCCAACATAGTTTAAAACACTATTCACTTGTATTGAGCAGGCTCTTGTCTCATCTGTCTGCAGTAGGCCTAAACTTTAAGAGTTCTTTGACTTTTACCTGAATTTTGATGATTTAAATATTACATATCCAAATTCTTTAATTCCATGAATGAAATGAAAAAACTTCTATCATGTCATTGTGAGCCTAATACTTTATATGTGTGTATGTGTGTTTGTGGGTGTGGGTGTGGCTGGGAATATTTTGGTTATACTAAACTCATTTTTAGCAGAAAATGTGATTATCAAGTGAATAAAAGCTATACTAAATAAGATATACCAGTACTCAGTTTATGCTCATTTTTATATGTTTAGTTCTACATGGTGATTAATTTCATACTTATACATAATTTTTAATTTAATAACATTCTAATCTTATGTTGCATGCAAACACATCCAATCTTAATATTTTGTTAAGTTAAACTTCAAAAAGGACATATTTGTTATTTTTTTCAGAAGACATACTAATGATGTTTTAGGTTTTATTATGTTTATACTAATAATGAATAGTTATATCTATGCTATTGTGACTGTTTATTCAACTATTTCTACCAGGTATGTGTGGAAAATTCTCTCTGAATTTCAGCCATGTGTGTTTGGTTTTGCTAATTTTATCCCTATAGCTAACGTACGGAAATACACTGATCTCCAGTCTACTGGTAGTTGTGCATGTCTTGGGGAACTAGTCAGGTGACAAAGGTGGATCCCTGCTAATGGTGATCAGCGTTTTTATAAAGGAAGCTTGAGTGAGAACACTCTCACTTTTCATTTGCCATGTAGAGATGTAAGAGAAATCAGTTTTATGTGATTTAGAACAAGGGTTTCCTCAGAAACCACACTGACATCATACTAAACTATCAATCTATAAAACTATGGAATGATTTTTGTTATTGATTAAGTCCCAGCTATTAAACTTTGTTTTAGTTCTAAAACAGAACTTAGCATTTATATTATTCTCAGAAACGAAATATTATACACACACCCCCTTTAAATAAATAAAAATATCTAGTTACAGTGCACAAATTTCTCATAAAACTTTGACTAAAGCAATATATTGAAATCTTCTTAATTCTTTGTCCTCTTGTAATATTTTGCTCTGCATTCTGCCGTTTAAACAGTGTGCTGTGCACAGAGAGGTATATTACCTCTACATAATACTGATGTGAATAATAGCATAAATTTTTATCTTGAACTTACCATGTTTTCTTGTGGCATATTATGCAACGTGTTGGTGATAAAAGCTGTGAATTGAATGTCTGCTTAGATTTAATTGAATTCCACTAAAAAATACAAAACAAAAAGACTATAATATCAAGCAAAATGAAAATGCAATGCAAATTTATAAACAATAAAGCACAAATTTTACTGTAGAGAGCAAATTGGTATAATTAGAAATTGTGTCTACTTTAAATTTCATGTAGGAGAAACAAGAAAATTTATATAAGATAAACAATCATTATCTAGAGATTTTTGTGATACCATAAATATATACTTCTGAAATACACATATTATTTTGATATTATATAGTTTATCCTGTAAGTATTTTCTTGAGAACAATGATGCACACATGCATACTTGAATGTGTTTTACTAAGTTGATCTGGATATTATTAAAATTCTGAGAAGTGTCTTTGACAAATGTTAAAATAAAGCCGGATCACAGTGTGGTATAATATTAATTTAAAGTAATGATTATGTTAAGTTGTTTAAAATATAGTAATTGCCTTATTCTTTAATACAATCTTCCCACAAACAGATTCCTTTTCTCTTTATAAAAGACAAACGTTAATAAATTAGTCAAAGTTTTTATTTAGAGCTATCATAGAATCAAATAGACAGCCTTGAAAATTAAAATTTGTTTAATTCCTCATACCTTCTCCCTTTAAGCAGCTCACAAATCATCCGGAGAGGTACGTGTAAATAATATATATCCAAGTGTTCATTGTGACATTTTAATATTAGTATTTATCCTTAACAATCACCTTCATCAAAGAAAAGATGAAACTATTCTTTGCCTTTCTACTCTATGTTCACAGTGTAAGCTTCTGAGTCATTTGTCTGCTAGCCTTGCCAACACAATTCATCCTCTGCAGGCCAGCAATATCCTGGGGAATTCATAAGAAATGCAAATCCTTGAGGTCACTGCAAAACCAGATTCCACACTGTTGGAAGCATCTCGTGTGCTTTATACGTGGATTAAAGATTGAGCAACACTTGTTCTTTACCAGCATGCTTCCTACAATGGATTTTATTTCTAACCCAAACTAATCCAGAGGCTCATCCAAGTCTCCCACTCTAAATTTCTATCAAGTAAAAATAGAATTTGAAAGTTTTTCTTCTTGCTACACCAT
>PVKC010040342.1:0-12357 GCA_004027635.1 Crocidura indochinensis | reverse complement strand
AAACATTGAATCAGGGGAATTCCCATCACCAAGTTGTCCTCCCTCCACCTCCATTCCCATTCTGTCTCCCAAGTCCTCCACCCTCTCCCCAGGGACTTCTAGATTGAGTGACTCCCTCTGTTTCTGGTTTATCACTTGGTGATCTTATATCTGATTGGGCTTGGTGTCTCCATTACTTCTCCCTCTGATTGGGAAGCAGAATTAGCTAGTTCGAGTTTTGTGGTTTTGTTTGAAGAGTACCGTAATAGAGTAGGGTAGAAATTAAGTATGCCTACAATGGGCAGAGTCCTTCTAGCAGTTCTCATCCACCGTTTGAGAGAAGGGGAAAAGAAAAGGTGAAATACCACAACATTTTACAAAGACATATCAAATACGACATCTAGTGAGCATTGTAGCAATATAGATATGCAAGATAGACAAGAGATATAATTTAGAGGATCTTAGAGATTCAGTGCTAATAGGGGATGAAAACAAAGAAAGAAACCTAGAACATTCGGGGATAGTAAAATATTCCAGACAGAGGAATAAAAACCAAGCGGAGACATTTTTACAGCCCAAGTGTTTCTTCAGTGTCTCCAAAGGAACTTTATCTTCCTTGACTTCAATCAAACACACCCAAATATCAATGTGATATTTTCTAAGTCTCTGTAGCTCTAGCATATACAACACCAAAGATCAATTTACCATAATGTTTCCTAGACCTTGGACATTTCAGCATTTTTTAACTGTGCGATTATTTAAGACACAGATCTCATGAGCACCAGCTGCCAGTGTAGAGTGATTTAAATTTTGCAAGAAAAAGCCACAGCTGGGGAGGGCATTGCTGCGTATATTGTAGAGCCATGCCATCTGTTTGCAGCAGAGTTTGAGAGATTTCTTAGATGGCATATTTCATGATCGTTTCATATATGGGTTCATGATAAATGCTTTGAATGGTGATGTTGGTTGTGGAGTCAAAATTGACATTTGTTAGAGTTTTTAAAAAAAGCTATCCAATGAAATGAATATATATTCAGTGATATATATCACTGAAATTACAAGACCAGTATCATCTAAATATTAACAAGCAGGCAGAGTTCTTTATGCTGAGTTCCATAGAATAAAATCACATACATAGAAATATTGTGTATTCCTGTCTCCAAACTCAAGCTCTTTCCAAACTATATTTATTTGTTCCATTGCCAGTTCACTTCCACTTTCACCTCAGAGACTTTATAAAATGAATTAGCTTCTCGGGAAAAGCCATATTCAAACCCTCTCACTCACTTTTACTTACAGATAATACACGTCATGATCATGAATCTAAGGACAGGAAGGAGACATAGAAGAATTAAGACGCTTGCCTTACATGTGGCTAATCCTGGTTCAGTCCCTAGTGCCACATGTGTTCTCATTGTACATGACCCAGGAGTGATTAGAGAACTAAGAAAGTCTTGAGCATGACCAAATATTTCCCAATTCCCTCCTCCCAAAGAATGTAATAATAAAGAATGGGAAACTCATACAAGAAGTAGAATGCATGTCTTACAGTCTAAATACCAGGTTTAATATCTGACACCATGTGGTCTCTGAGCATAACTGAATATTATGTTAGAGGTCCTTCAAGAATGGCCTTGGTGGTCCCCAGCTACAGAAAGACTGAGTAGTATCACATTCTTTGACCTTAGACTTGAGTGTTTTTTACTGCTAAAAGAAATTCCCTATTAATTGTATTGAAATAATTAACATTGTTTTAATGACCAACCTACTAACTGAAAACATATAGATTTGATACTAACCCTATAAAAATTGCAATCGAAGTAGAACTTCAGTAGTGGAACCACACTCTACCTGCTCAAATAATAATACTGAGAAATAAAGGAAAAGAGGAGTCATTGTATCCCCAAACTTTATATTATACTATAAATCTACAGTAATACAGTGTGGTACTTGAATAAATTCAGATTCATAATAAAAAGGTGAAAGCCTAGAAATAAAGCTCAGATATTGGGGCCGGGTGGTGGCGCTGGAGATAAGGTGCCTGCGCTAACCTAGGACGGACCACGGTTCGATCCCCTGGTTCCCCATATGGTCCCCCGTGCCTGCCAGGAGCGACTTCTGAGCGAATAGCCAGGAGTAACCCCTGAGCATCACTGGGTGTGGCCCAAAAACCAAAAAAAAAAAAAAAAAACCTCAGATATGATAGTTAATTTCAGGAGTAAAACATAGAATAAAAAAAAAAAAATTCTCAGGGCTGAAGCAGTTGCACAGCAGTGAAGTGTTTTCCTTGCAAGCGGCTGACCTAGGAGAGACCGCAATTTGATCCCTTGACATCCCATATGGTTTCCGAAGCCAGGAGAGATTTCTGAGCGCATAGTCAGGAGTAACCTCTGAGTGTCACCGGTGTGGCCCCAAAAAAACAAACAAACAGAAACATTCCCTTCCACAAATGGTGTTGGAAAAACTCTCTAACAACATGCCAAAATAAATATTTATGTGCATATAAATATATATATGTCTATATAGTTGGAAACTATTACAAACCTTAAAGAAAATTTAACTCATAATGAGCTAAAATTTTAAATATTAGACTCAATCAAGTACTTAAAAAGGAACAGGAAATAGTGATATTCGATTCAGAGAAATTTTTTTTTATTTTTTTTAATAAGGAAGTATTACCCTTCTAAACTCAAACACATTCAATGCTTAGTAAATTTTAAGTGATTTGATGTCGTTGTTAAAGAAAACAAAACCAAAATATAAAACAGCACTATTTTAAACAAAAAGGATTTTGCACTCTGAAATTATTGTTAAGTGAATATTTTAATGAAAAATAAATAATATGTGCTCATCATATATTTTTAAAAGGCACATCATCCAAAATATTTTAGGAAATTACAAAATTCATCAAGAGAATCAATTACATTAAAAAATAACAAATAGAGGGGCTGGAGCAGTGGTGCAAGCATTCAGGCGTTTGCCTTGCACATACTAACCTAGGATGGACAGCAGTTCAATCTCCCAATGTTCCATATGGTTCACCAAGTCAGGAGATTTCTAAGTGCATAGCCAGGAATAACCCGAGAGACACCAGTGTGGCCCAAAAAAGAAACAAAGAAAAAAAATATAAGAATAAATGATCACCAATACATGAAAATCAAAATGAAAATAAGATATCACTTTACACTAGTAAAATAAGACCTTTATCAAATAGGAGAGAAGCAAGAAGTCCTGGCAGTGGTAAGAAGAAAATAAAGTCACATGTCACTTTGTTGGGAACATAAACTGATTGAGTCTCTATGGAAAATAGCATATATATTTGTTTAAAAAATAAAAATAGTGGTGCTATATAGGGCCGGAGCAGTGGTGCAGCAGTAGGGCTTTCGCCTTGCACGCGGCTGACCTAGGATAAACTGAGGTTTGATCCCCTGGCATCCCATTTGGTTCCCCAAGTCAGGATGATTTCAATAGCGAGGAGTAACCCCTGAATGTCACCAGGTGTGATTCCAAAACAAAAAAACCATAAAAAAAAAGTAGTGCTATAAAGCTAGCACAGCAGGTAATGCACTAGTTTGGCAGCAGCCAACCTGGGTTTGATCTCTGGCATGGCTAAATCACTCCTGGTGATTTAGGTCTCTAAAACCACCAGGAATGATCTTGAAATTCAAAGCCAGAATACGCTCTGAGCATAAACAGGTGTGCCCTTCCCCCATATAAATATATAAATAAATGAAAATACAACTACCATATGACCTAACAAACAAAATAAACAGTAATTTTGGAAAAAATACACAGAAAGCACTTAAAATAGTCAAGATCTAGGAACAACACAATTGCTTAATAGTAGATAAGTGTATTATTGAGATATATAAATATGTACAAATAATAGAACACGACTCAGAATTAAGATAAAGATTATATGTTGCCTATAATACATATGGATAGTGTAATGTTAAGTTAGCAGGAAGGGAGGGAGGGATAAAGGAAGGGAGTAAGGGAAGAATGAAGGAAGAAAGGGAAGGAAGGAATGAATGAAGAAAGGAAGGAAGGATGGGAGGGAGGGAGGAAAGGGAAGGAAGCAAGGGAAGGTGGGAAGTAAGGAAAGGAGGAAGGAAGGAAGGAAGGAAGGAAGGAAGGAAGGAAGGAAGGAAGGAAGGAAGGAAGGAAAGAAGGAAGGAAGAAGGAAGAAAGAAGGAAGGAAGGAAAAACGAAGGAAGGAAAGGAGAAAGGAAGGGAGGGAGGAAGGGAGTAAAGGAGGGAGGTAGGGTGGGAGGGAGGATAACTATTTCTTATAGAAATACACACTTGAATTTGCTACCTAAGAAGGATATAGAGAGTGGGCAGAAAGTATATTATAGACAATGGTGGACAGATTGAGACACTTAATTATTGGCTGTGGCTTAGTAGTAATATGGTTTCTCTAAAAGTTATAAAACATTCTTATCTTATTAAGTAATGCTATCTCAGTAAATAATGCTTAATGCATCATTGCTGTATGCTGTAATGTGAATGGGTCTTGATCAAATTCAACATAAATAGATGGAAATAAATAATAATTTATACCATTATAATTTCATTTTTTCTCCAATGAAGACAAAAAGAATCTAATAGATGCAATTCCCTAGATAGTTGGCTGATTAGCAAGAATTAGTCATTTCTAATTGATATGGGTCAGAGTTTCTTTAGGTGACTGATAAATGTCCTAAATTAGACTGTAGGGAATTTTTATACATTCTTAATATTCTAAAATTTCTTCACTTGTTATACAAGCAAACAAATTCAGTTTTTATATTAAATAATAACAAAAACAATAATAAACCATTTTTAAAACTCTAATGTTGTAACATTTTGAACAACTGAGAAAAATAAGTTCTCAACTATTTCAGAACACAAAGACTGAAATCTAATGCCAATATCAAAGGATCTCAATATATCTAAATAAATAATTTCAAGTTCCTGGATTTGTTATGTTCAACCCTCTGCCCAATAAATCAAGCTCAGGTGAATGAGTCATTTTAAAACGATATACACACAATTTCACAATCTTTCTCAGTATGGGCACTTGATCCCAGTAGGATGCTGAGTAATAAAGTTCAAAATTTTTTCTCTAATTCTTTTGGATAAAGTCATTGCACAATTAGAGAAGGATTCCTTATAATTCCTAGCAGTATCAATAAAGAAGAAGAGACAACTAAATTTTCAGAGAAGAAAACTCAAAGACAGAAAGTGAGATCTAAGAGGTTAAGAAAGGCAAAGTCAACACAAGCATAAAAAGTTCTGGGACAAGAGACATGAGCAAATAGTATCTGGAGAATGAAAGAAGTTACAAAACTGATGTGACTCAAGGTTAGGGAAGGGGAAGACAATATAGAGAGAAATTGGATGACATTATCTTTTTATGTCTATATACTCATAAATATAAATCAAAACTAAGCATTTAACCCTCTTATTTTTCCTTCACCAACAGGAGAACAATAAATTAAAATTATCCAAATTATGGAAAAGCATCAAGAATTAAATCAGTAGCCTGACTCTTGATATAGCAGAGATGAATAGCTTACTATATTCTTATAAGTTGACTAAGAAAAGAAACATCAATTTTATAATCAATTTATAATGAGTATTAATGGTAAAAAGTCTAACAAAGTAAAACAAATACTGTATACAGGAAAATGTGTTATTGACTAAAAACTGGCACAAGTAGAAATTAGAGAGTGAAATCCTATTATAAAAGTTGATTTGGAATGGAAGGAACTTGTTGGATAGAATATCCTTAATATAAAATTTCCAGTAGATGCATTCGTTGTTGATGTGAATAAAAACTTTCAGAAAACAGGATTTTCTGAAATTTTATATAGAAAGCAATAATTCTGATAAGAAGAATTTAGCAAAATAAAAACAAACTGTAAAACTTGGGGTTCCACCTGAGTACTAGACAAGAAGTTGACTAAGGAATAAGATTGATTTAATGAAGAAGCAAAGTTTCATCAGCTACGATTCATATGGTCTGTGTTCATTTTTCCCTATAAGCTCTGGAGATGATTCTAAGTGTGTATAAACTACACATAAGGAGTTCCTCTTTATCTCTTTCTCAGAAAGCTTGATTTAGTTCTGATAAACAGCAATAATGGAAGAAAATAATTAGTCGATATCCCCTGGGCTTGGCATGAGGAAGGAACAGATGATCTGATAAGTTTTATTGCCTCTAATTTTTGTGACTAATATAGAGATTCAGTATGAAAAAAGAACCCAGTTCTGGCTCCCTTCTTGTTTAGCTAAGAACAAATTTGGAACAAAATGTACTCTTTCCCAAGAGCCAGGCCCTCAGAACTATCCTAAGAATCATTTTAAAAGGAATAAGCAAACCAAGAATAGTTCAGAGTGACCATGAAGCCTTCCAACAAGTCTAAAGAAAATTGAAGTAGCCTAATTAACTTCAGACAGTAAGTTTTAAAGAATTGCTTAAAAATTAAAATTGGATGAGGAATTCTTCCTTTGCCATTTATTAAGGATTCCCATAGAGGGGAATTACTTTACAAATAAGCTCAAAGTAAAGAAAAAAATTTTTGTCTATCATTCAGGCCTTCTAAATTGCTTCTTTATGTGATTGACAAATGAAAAGAAAATGAAAACCATCAGCAATGTTTTTGTTTTTTTTTTTAGCTCCCGCTTCTAATACTTTTTTTTTTTGGAGGAACCAATGGAAATACAATGTCTGTTTCTTGATCTGCATCATTTGCAGGGTGACACACACCTCTCCTGCCACCACTCTAGCTCCTTGAATAACACATTTTATTCTGTGCCTCTGCTTTATAAACTGATGAGACTAAAATAATACCGGAAAATAATAAACCAAAATCTGTTCTTGAAGAATTGACTCTTATTTTAAGTCATTTTGCTTCAAGTTGAGATTTGAAAATGAAGCACTGCAATCAATGTGTGAATACAGCAACCAAAGGTGTGACCCTAAACAGTACAACAGGGAAGTGGGACAATGAATTGGGTGCTATCCTAAAATAACACCTGAAATTTGTAATGCAAACCTGATGTCAGTGGTTCAAAGGAGAGATTTATTAACTCTACATCAAAAACATAGACCATAATACTACTGTAACCATATAGCCTCAATGGTAATTAAAGGGAATTTGAAAATAATAAGACTACAGACCTCTTAGATTAAATCACAAAAACCCATAAGAGCAATGACTTTAACTAAATAACAATTTGTTTGAAGACAGAGATATAAAACAGGAGGAAGTAAAATAGTTTCCTTGTATATGGCTGAACCTGGTTGCTTTTCAAATTCAGTACATGGTCTCACAAATACCACCAGGAGGGATACTTGAGTATAGAGTGTAATGGAGTGTAATTTCTGAACACAGCTGACTCTGACCATCCCTCCCTAGTCTCTTCTTCAAAACACACAAAAACACACAGAACTGGATGAATAAAATTCAAGGCTAAATATCAAAAGCTAAGAAATATGTAAATCTAGATTGAATATAGTTTTTAAGCTTCAAAACAATATGAAATTTCTTAATCTAGTACGCATGAGTTCTCTAAAAGACTTTATTTTTAACTCAAGCAAAGGAAATTGAGTAATTCCCAAACAGAGATCTGAATCACTGGTTACAAAAATTTTTTTTCTAAAGCAATGTGTTAACATTGAATGTATGCTAAATAAAATTAAACATTGACACAGCCTAATGTTCACTGGCATGGTAATGGATAACTAAAAGCTCCACTCTTGTGATATGTGTGTCTATTCATTAAGGTTGCACACTGCTTTTGTTTAAGGTCAAGTCAATCTAAAGCCTGTTTAAAGGACAGCTTGTGATACTGAAAGTTAGGGGAAGTCATAGAAGCAGTCACAAAATGGAAAGGTGTGAGTTGGTGTTTTAAGAGAAATGGATAAGCAGGAAAATTTGGAAGAATGCTTAGAATTTAGGGGAAGAAAAATTTATCAGACAGTAAGAATATAATTTATAAATGTCTTGAGGAAAAAAAACGTGCTAAATTTGTGGAATATAGAAGAGTTAAGTATGATTAGATTGGGGCCAGATTGATTTTACAGTGGATAAGGGGCTTGCCTTGCATACAACAAAGTGGGTTCAATCCCCGATTTCTCATATGATTCCCTCAGTTCACCAAAGTGATCTTTGAGCACAGGCCTACAAGTAAGCTCTGAGCACCAAAACAAAACAAACGACTATTGTAGAGCACAGTTTAAAGTACAAAAAAAATGTCTGAGAGCAGGAGAAATAGCTCAACAGGCTTCAGTGATGCTCAGCTTGCAGGTAGACTGAGTTTGATATTCAGCAATGCATAGTCTTCTATACACTCCAGGAGTAACCCTGTGAATCAATTAATCAACTCAATAAATCAATCAATACCATCTCTGTCTGAAAGACTGTTCATGTCACGTTAACCCAATAAAATATCCACAGGATCACAATTCTATCTTTGTTAACTAAAATAAGGTGACACTCTCACCTCCCATACATATGCTATTTATTATCTAACATTTTTACCTCCATCAACAATGAAATATTCAACAAAAACATAATACCAGAGACAGAATAAAACACTGCCTTACTTGTAAAATTACCTATATAATTTGTGTAAGAAAACTTTAAATAAATAAATATACATACTCCCACCAAACTATCTTTCATTTTTATTTTTCTTTTAAGGAAGTAACATCAACATAAGCTCCAGGAATATTTTGGGTTTTTTTCTACCAAAAAAAGGAAGTTAAAGTAAAATTTCTAGAAATGGCTTTGTATACAAATGAAAGGCATACTCTTTGAAAGAATGGTTTCCAACCTGTTAATAGTCTTCAAAATGTAACAGCTGCAATCCATGAAGAGATAAATATTCATGGTACCATGCATTTATATGTATCAAATGTATATTCATGAACAAATGGCTCTACTCGCCTTTGCGTATTTGCTGTACAGTCAGTGAAGAATGGACAAGGCTTTCTCTGGCTGTAGCTTCTGAGTCTAGCTGTTTCATCTCCTGTATGTCTGCTTCTGCAGTGGTTACAGACAAGAAAATACCGTGAAAAAAATTAAAATGCTTTCAGAATCTCTCCCGACACATTCTAATTTGGATGGCAACACCTTTCTGAGTCAAATATTAATGACAGTTTGCATATGATTGATAACTTATTTTTAAGGAAAAACATTTTATAGTCAAGACCTTTGTGGTTGTGTGAGCACTATAATATATAACCTGTCATCCTTGACCCTCCTCTTTCAAATATGCTTTGTCACAGCACTGCCCTCCCAAAAGCTCTCCAAAGAATATTGGTTGGGTAATTTTCACAAAATGCACGGAATAATAGTCTGAGGTGATTATCAGCATTCAGTTGCCACAGCTTTAATCAGTGTTCTGTGCAGCATAGGTACAAAAGAATGACAATGCAAGAGTATTGAACAAAAGTCTTTGTCATTTATTAAATTTTGGATGATGGAATATGCTTTAAAAATTAGCATATTTTTATAGAAATGTTGTTTGTCCATTCATTTCTCCAAGAGGAAGACAAGAATAAATCCTGATAAAGAAATTTCTTTTTGTTGAACAAGACTAAGAAACCATTAAAAGTTATTAGGGCACAGAATAAAGCCACCTTAAAAATAACATAAATAATAAAATAAAATCACATAGTTGTAGCATTCAGACAAAGCAATATTTCAGCTTTGCAGATAGTCCCCCTTTGCTTTTCTTCAGTTCTGATCTTCCCCTAGCTACCTTTTAAATTTACAATAAAATAATCTGAAATGTATCAAATGGCAACTTTCCTCATTCTCTGTCTCTCTGTCTCTCTTTCTCTCTTATATGCACACACCTTTATTCTCTCTAGACATATGCTATCATTTCAGTATAAGATACTAAGATACGTGCTTTTAAGACCATATAACTTAATTCTGTTGACTTTATCATGTTCTTATAAGGGTATGTAGCACTGTATGAATTTTAGTTTCCAAAGTTAAATTATACCTATTTTTCTTGATAGCTTATAGGAAATATTTCACCAGAATCTAAAGTGTAGCCAACTATAAAACACAAAAAATTTAGTCCACTATGCTATAATACTAAAATTGTATGTAATCACCGTTAAAAAAAACTTCACGGGATATGTCAAACTTCCCAAAATATCATGAATTGTAAATTGGTTAGGATGAAGTCCTAACTTTTGATAAATAAACAGTTTGAAATACAGTTTCATTACATTTTCAGTTTTAATATCTGAAATGGAGTTAAATTTGCCTATATTATAAAAATTAAAACTTTCTATCAATAAGTATGTTGAAATTTCCATAAATATTGCAAATCAACAGGTGGTTTACAATGGCAATAACTCTCAGAAGATGTATATTGAACTTCTCACCTGTGATTATGCACTTGAGGTTTTCCTCCCCTTATCTCAGTGAAATGCTACCATATGTGTGTGATAGAGGCCTCTGTGCCATTTTTATGCTATGCTTTCCAGTAATCTATTCAATGATATAGTTTCATTCCACAATTATCATTTTACTTTTGTGTGTGTGTTCTTTTTACTTATTATAAGTAAAAGATACTATAAAAATACAGTAAAATTCTCAAGGAATTGATTTCATCTAACTCATTTGTATACTGTCATTTCTTTATAAAAAACTATATTTTTCTTTAATAATTTCTTGATTTAAGTACCATGGTTACAGAAATGTTCATAGTTGGATTTCAATCATAAAATGTCCACCACTCTTCATCAGTGTAAATTTCCCACCATCAATGTTTTTCATTTCCCTCCACCCCATACTCTGCCTGTTTTTGATACAGGAATTCTACTTCTGTCTCTCATTATCATTGCCATGTTTAGTTGTCAGTGCAATTAGTGCTTCAACAGTTAATCACCCCTTTTAGTGGTAAATAAGCCTCACATCATGGGATGGTCCTTCTGTCCTCATCTCTGTTGTCTCTGGCTATTATTAACATCTGCCTTAAATTTTTCATATATGCCCCAAATGAGTGAGACTATTCTGCATTTATCCCTCTTCTTCTGACTCATTCACTCAGCATAATAGTCTCCAGGCCCATCCATGTATAGCCAAATTTCATAACTTCATTTTTTCCTAACAGCTACAGAGTATTCCATTGTGTGTATTCCACTCTTCCATGATCCTTAAGTTCTGTTTCTGTGCTATTTGTAATACATACAGTGTTTTATAGCAATACATTCTTGATTTAACATAGAGTAGCAATTTAATTAGAATACAGTGCTAAATACTTCACAAGAGAACATAAAATGCGTTAAAATAAAAGAATAAAGCATTAATTTGAACCTAATTTTGTTATTAACACCATACATAATGATTATAGAAAATGTTAGTATAGCTAGATCCAATCCTCAATGTATAAGAGAATCAATTTGAGAACATTTATATAAAATCTCTCCCCTCAAGGAACTGTGTGGATGATACAAGCCACAAAGGAGAGTGAAATTAAGAAGCATAGAAAGAATTCTAATAAGCTATTAAATGAAAATTCCAAAGGTAATAGGAAAAGCAAAGATACAACTAGGTTGTACCAAAAGATGTTGACTGTAGAAAAATTTTAGTCATTTAAAAAATGATTTGGGGTTGAAGAAATAGTTCAACATACAGGAATACATTTGCTGTCTCTGTTTTATACTGAGTCAATATTCATTGTTTATGTTATACTGACCATCATCCATGGACCAATTCTGTTTCTCCCCACTATTAAAAACCACCAAAAGTCATGTTATGCGGGTAGACTTATAGTAAGGCCAAATGGAGCAGATGTAGAATCCTCTTACCTCTATTGAAGACACTTAACCTTATTTATTCCTTTAAGGAGTTAAATGTCGGTCCTACTGGGGGAACTGTGAACTGTGGGGACTCTCTTTCTCTGCTGCTTTCTTTGCTGAATTCCTGGAGCTCCCCCCAAAGAACAGAGCCCTGAGAAGTGAACCAGAGGTTGCTGCAAGCTGGGGCTGCCAGCTGACTAATCAGTGAGTAAGAACCGGCTGGCTAAGGAGATTCCCAATTGGAGAGCTGGTTGCTCCTCCTACGGGAGACTCCGCCCTACTGCGTCCTACTGGGGGAACTGTGAACTGTGGGGACTCTCTTTCTCTGCTGCTTTCTTTGCTGAATTCTTGGAGCCCCAGAAGAGCGGCCGCGCACTCTTTCTAACCGATAAACCCCATCACAACACGCAGGGAAAACCACACTACTAGTGTGACAATGCGGAAAGCTCGTAGGCAAACATTATGCACTGAGAATGAGGATGATGCTTTGGATGATCTTAAAAATCCCAACCCTCTGCTTAATATCTCAGATAAGGAACTTAAAATGGAAATATGGAATATGT
>PVKC010040341.1:0-12363 GCA_004027635.1 Crocidura indochinensis | reverse complement strand
CACACCTAGAGATGTTCAGGGGTTGTTCCTGGCTCTGCACTCAGGAATCACTCCTGGTGGTGCTGAGTGGGGCGAATTTAGGGGAGAGGGTGACAACACACTGGATGCCCCATTGAACTGGGTTTGGCTCTGTGCAAAGCAAGTGCCTTCCCTGCTATACTATCCTTCCTTCTCACACACCTGCCTCCTCTGAAAATGAGTTCAATCCCCCTCTTCCTCTTTTGGGGGAGGGGTTGTTGGGTTTTGGGGTCACACCTAGGGTTACTCCTGGTTCTGTGTTCAGAAGTCACTCCTGACAGGCTCTGGGGACCATAAGGGATGCCAGGAATCGAACTGAAGTCTTGACCAGGGTTGGCCTCCTGCGAGGCAAAGGCCCTTCCAGCCCCAATCTCTCTGTCCTAACTCACCCAAACTGCCAGCCCCTCAAATCATCAAGCCTTAATATACCATAAGTGAGTTGAGAGAGCTAGGACCATAGGCAAGGCATTTGCCTTGCATGTGGCTGATCAGGGTTCTATATTTCCCTCTCCCTGCATCCCCCTGGGTTCCTCACTCTGCCAGGGGTGATCTTTGAAAACCCCTGGTAGTAGTTCTCACACAGCCCCCCAAATAAAAATTTAAATATCTGTAGAGGAAGGGTGGCAACTCAGATGACTGTGACTGGTTAGGATAAAAATAGAAATAAGTAGGAACTTGAATGTAAATGGAGATCTTGCTCTGTCTGTCCCAGGAGAAAACTTTTGAAAAGCCACATCCTCAAGTAATAGAAATTTAATCTGTTCAGCATCATTATTATCATCTTACCTAATTTTTTATGGAGGTAGCATTGTTTATATGGCTGTAACAGTTCAGATGTTTTAGAGGTACAACAGGCTCACACAGTGCCTGCTGCCCAAGCACCAATGTCCCTCCACACAGTCCTTGGGATCTGTCTACCTTCTGCCCACTTTCTGCAGGGGGGTCATCTGTTTCACGCTGTGTACCATGCCAAGCTGCTTGGGACTAATGAAGGGGGGAGGAAGAAAGGGAGAGAGCAAGAGAGCAGAAAGGAAGAGGAAAGAAGGAAAAGAGGGGAAAAGGAGAAGGAGAAATAAAATGGGGAAGAGGGGAGGAGAGAGGGGAATAGAAGAAAAGAGAGGAGGAGGGAGTGCAGGAGAAGAGAGGGGAAGGAAGGGAAGAAGAGGAGAGAGGACTGCAGGGCAGGAGAGGGGAGAGAGGCAGAGGGAAGGAGGAGGGAGGCTAGAGGAAGGGAAGATGAGAATTGGGGAGGGAGATGAGAAGGGAGGAGAGAGGAGAGGAAAATGCAGTGCCCACTGCACTCAGCCCCTGGAATCAGGACTCCTTCCCAGCCAGACTGTGCCTAGTTCTCTGGGGGAAGAAAAGCCACATGGTCTTTCCCCCAATGCTTTCAAGTACATCCTATGGACTTTCTATCCTGTCACAAGTGGTAGAAGTGCACTTCTTTGGTGCAGCTCTTGCCTGGGTGCTTTGTATGCCTGTAGAGGTGGTTTTCCTTGGACAAGATAGGACAGAACAGGACAAACTGGTCTTTGGCCCATTGTCTGTTAAGTCCCCAGTCCTTTATTGGCGCTTTGCTCCTGTTTAAGAAACACCTTTGGCTTTTTTTTTTCTTTCAAGCTGCCTCCACAGCTTGAAAGCATGCAGGTCAGACAGTCCCCTGGCAATCAAGGGGATTTGAAAGTCTCTGTCCTCACTTTCCCCTGATCACTGGGCTGGGTTGTGGGAAGGCCTTGGCTCTCTTGTCCCTTCCAGGCCTGGCAGCAGGAGCAGAGGTGACTTTCAGTTACTTTGTCCTCCTCTAACTTTAGGCTTATCCTACACCTTTGGATGACTATCCAGCCAAGATCTTTATAGGAAAAGGACCCCCCAAATCAAAATCCAGCCTTTTCCAGTTTCTGAAGGTCAGGTGGACTCAGAAGGTCCTGTGCACTTTCTGATTTTCAATATTCAACATTGATCTTCTGTATAATTATAAATCTAATTGTGTCCATCAATAGCACAGATGTTCATCCACATGAAGGGTGAATTAAGATCTAAGTGTGGTGGGGCTTCCAATCCAGGTTGTGGGGTTGGCCTGGGTTTGGTGAGGAGCTAAACCCCTGCAAAAGACCAGCACTACCACTGGGACAGCACAGAGGGGCTGCAACTCAGCCCCCCAACTCTCTACTCCTAGCTGTGGAAGTTGTGGCCTACCAGCAAGTCCTCCTGCTGCTAAAGACATGGGAACTGGATGCAGGGCTAGTCCTTGATCTTTAAGCATAAAAAGGGAATCATTAAGAAGTAAGGTCTGGGCTTGCTCATGGGTTAGGGGGTAGAGCCCCTATTACTTTCTGGAGGATGTGGAGGATTATTGTTGGGGGGGGGGGTGTTTGGATACATCAGCAGTGCTCATGGCTTACTCCTGGCTGTGAGTTCATGGATCATTCCATATAGGATTCTGGAGACTGTACCTGGATTCATCATGTGTGTGGCAAACACCCTTTTCTTTGTAAAAATCCCTGGTGGAGGGATTTTTATCATTCTTTAAGTATTTGGTAGGATTCTATATTTGAGCCCAGACCTGGGAGAGCTATTAGTTGTTGATCTGTTACTACTATTTTTATGATTACTATTAATTATCCATATGTTTCCTTCAAAAAAGAGCTCTACGCCAATGTAGGGGACCAAGGTTTCCTCTGAATTTAATAGCATACATTTCCTAAGCAAATTATCCTTTTAAGCTTTTATCAAATTACTGGGCATAATTGTTCATAGGATAATTTTTTATTGTCCTTTCTTTCGGGGGAGGACACACCAAGTAATGCTCAGAGATTGCTCCTGGTTCTGTGCTAAGGAATTACTCCTTGGGTGCTTGGGATGAGATGTCAGGGATTGAACTGGGTCAACCACTTGCAAAGTAAGCTCTTTACCCAAGGTACTATCTCTTGTATCTCTCTTGTCCTTTCAATGTAATGGCCCCTCTTTTGTTGCTAATATGAGTCAGTTTTGTCTTCTTTCATTTTTGTTAGCCTGGTTAGAAGCTAAGCAATGTTTCTTTGTGATAGGGGTCATGTCAGGTAGTACCAGGGAGTACCCAAATCACTTAGCCCAGGCAGCACTGACTGCCCTTGGTGTTTGGACCCAGAAATGTGATATGCAGTATAGTGGTGCTTTGAGGGTAACATGTCTGAATTCCAGCCTTGTACACAGCAAAGCATGGATTCTACCCACAGATCTACTTCCCTTAGACCCCAAGATTTTTCCATTTTATTCTTTTTTTCTTCAAATCAGCTTTGTGTTTCCTTAGTTTTTCTCTTTTTCCTGTTTTCAGTTTCATTGCTTTCTTTTCTAATTTTTAATGATCCTTTTTTTCTGCTTACATTACACTTACATTTCCTCTCATTTTTTACTTTCTTTTGTTGTTGTTCTTGGTGGTGGTGGTGGTTTTTTGGGTCACACCCGGCAGTGCTCAGGGGTTACTCCTGGCTCTATGCTCAGAAATTGCTCCTGGAAGGCTCAGGGGACCATATGGGATGCCGGGTTTCGAACCACCGTCCTTCCCCATGCAAGGCAAACACTCTACCTCCATGCTGTCTGTCTAGCCCCTCATTTTTTATTTTTTTTAAGGTAGGCATTGAAATGACGGAATGAGATAGTTCTTTTTTTCTAGAAAATTCTTCTTTATGGAGGGAAGCTGTGTGCAGGACTTACTACTGGTTCTGAGCTCACGAGATAATATGGGGGTGACAGCAATTGAACCTAGGTCAATTATATGCAAGGCAAATGCTCTACTATTGCTCTGGCCCCTAGTTCTTTATTTTTCCTAGTTATGTACTTCCAGCCATACATTTCCCTCTAGCATAGTTTTATTTGCCACTTGAAATTTAGATAACCAGTCCTCTCATTTTCATTTAGTAACTTAAAACTTACCTTGAGGTTCCTTTGATCTTATAAGTGTGCTGTCTAATTTCCAATTTGGGGATTTTTCAATTACTTCTCACTATGTCTTCCACTATTACTTGAAAATGTTTTTATAATTACTTTATTTAAGCACCGTGCCTACAAAATTGTTCATGATTGAGTTTCAGTCAGAGAATGTACACCACCTGTGCACATTTCCTGCCACCATTATCCTCAGTTCTCTTTGGGGGCAGGCATTTTAATTCTCCTCTTGCTCTCTCTCTCTCTCTCTCTCTCTCTCTCTCTCTCTCTCTCTCTCTCTCTCTCTCTCTTCCCTTTTTGATACTGCGGTTTGCATATTGTTAACGAGGGGGTACCATGCATATCACTTTACTCCATTTCAGCACCCAGTTCTTGCCTAGAGTGATCAGTTCCAAGTATCATTGTCATAGTTGACCCTTCTCTACCCTAACTGCACTAACCTCTCTTTGTGTCAAGCTTCCAATACTGGTCCTCCTGATCCTTATCTCTATAATCTCTTTATATTATTACCACACGGTCTTTTATTTTTCTTATATTCCCTCTCTCTCTGATTCATTTCTGTCAGCATATTTTCCATATACATCCACGTATAAAAATTTTTCATGACTTCATTTTCCTAATAGCTGCATAATATTTTATTGTGTAGATGCACCACAGTTTCTTTAGCTACTCATCTGTTCTTGAGTACTTGGATTGTTTCTAGACTCTGACTATTTACAAATAGTACTGCAATAAATATAGACATGCGAGGGCTTATTTGTATTGTGTCTCTGTGTCCTTAGGTTATATCCCTAGGAGTAGTATTGCTGGATCATATGGAACTCAATTTCTAGTTTTCTGAGGAATATCCGTATCATTTTCTAAAAAGGCTGAACCACTCTACATTCCCACTAACAGTAAGTAAAAGTCCCTTTCTCCCAACAGCCACACCAGCACCAATTGTTTTTATTCTTTGTGATATGTGCCAGTTTCTGTGGCCTGTGATGGTACCTCATTGTTGTTTTGATTTGCATGTTCCTGATGATTTGTGATGTGGAGCACTTTTTCATGTGCCTTTTGACCATCTGTATCAGGAAACGTCTGTTTCCTGTAGGAAACATCTGTTTATTTCTTCTCCCCATTTTTGGATAGGGTTAGATGATTTTTTTTTTCTTACCATGTTCTATCAGTACCTTGTATGTCGTAGATATTTACTCTTTATCAGATGGGAACAGGGTGAATGCAAATCACTCAGCAATACTACTCCTAGGAATATACCCTAGGAGCCCAAAAACACAATGCAGAAAAGCTCTCTGCATTTATATTCCTTACAGCACTATTTATTATAGTAGCGAGAATCTGGAAACAGCCATTCCTTAACCTATCCCTACCCCCACCCGTAACCTTCCATTTATACCCATGATTCAAAGATCCTCATACTTTCTGAGGAAAGAAGGTAATCTTTGCTGTAGGACATTGTCACTCAGCTTAATCCTGTAAGCAAGGGTGTTGTAGAAAAGAGGTTTGGTCATCCTCAATTCTAAGGTGTCTCATCATGTGGATAATAATCATCCATATGATTGCCTTTTTGTTTCCCTTTTAGACCAATATCTTTGGCCTATCAAAGCAGAGAGTGCAGACCAGAGTGGAGAATTCCAAGAAGTTATCAGGTGTACAAAAAACAAATGAGAACTATTTCCTGGCACAAGAGATATCCCCTTCTGAACAGAGTTCTCACCCCTCTTCCCATGTATGGTATAAGGATATTGCTGTTGTTTTCTTTTGCAACAAGTCTGCCCTAAACCTGAGGAAACCAGTTTTATATGGAGATGACATCTCCTCACTTCGTTGCCAGATCGCTCATACATTGGTGGTTGGTGTGCCCACCACGTGATGATCTGAAACTAGTCTGACTGTGACCACATCCTGGCTTTGTTTCCTTCAACAGCACATGTTATTTCCCTATCTTTCTGAAGCAAAGTACACAATAAACCTTTGCTAAAGAGTCTGCAACTCACACTCTGCTTCTAGAGAACAAAATTCTTCCTTTTCATTCCTAGAGTATAAAATGGATGAATTGGTGGAGGGACACTCGGCCTGTGGGGGATTGTGGGGATGAAATGTTGTTTATAGTATTGTAAATGATCATGCCAAAAAATATATATATATATATTGGCATATATATCTTGGGTCCACATCCAGCAGTGCTCAGAGGTACACAAAAACTTTTCCTGGAAGGCTCCAGGAATCATATGGGATGCTGGGGATCCATCCCTGGTTAGCTACATGCAAGGCAAATGCCCCGTCCATTATGCTTTTGCTACAACCCCCTTGAATCTATCTATCTATCATCTATCTATCAATCAATCTATTTTTATTGTATTTGGGTCCACACCCCATTGGCACTCCGAGTTTATTCCTGGCTCCATGCTCAGAATTTACTCCTGGCAGGCTCAGGGTACAATATGGGATGCTGGGGTTCAAATCTGGGTTGGCTGCATGCAATGCAAATACCTTACCTACTGTGCTATTGCTCTGGCCTTTTGGATATATATATATAATATATATATATATATACATATATTGGTTTTTTGGGCCATACCCATTTGATGCTCAGGGGTTACTCCTAGCTAAGCACTCAGAAAATTGCCCCTGGCTTGGGGGGACCATATGGGATGCCGGGGGATCGAACCATGGTCTTTCCTTGGCTAGTGCTTGCAAGGCAGACACCTTACCTCTAGCACCACCTCTCTGGCCCCTTGGTTATATTTTTGAAAAGGAAAATGATACCTTAGTGGTATCATCAATGAGTCTATTTCATTGACAAAGTAAACAAAAATAGACAAGTAGGACCAATTCAAATAAAACTTTTTATTCATGACTAAAGAAACCAATTAAAATAAAACGACAACCCACTGAATGGGAGAAAATAATTGCACACTTGCATCAAATAAGAGGTTTAAGATTTATTAAGTATAAACAAAGTTCAACAACAACAGACTAGTAACCCCATTAAAAATGGGGAAGGGATACTCATTTTTGCCTGAGCCAACTCCATAGACTCAGTGTGTTCTCAGAAGAGATATATACCAAGTTGTGAATAAACTTGAGTACACTGATCATGCATCTAAAAACTACATTCTCAGGAGGAAAGGGCAGGACAAGCCTCTGTCCTGCCTATGCCACACTTGCTGCATCCTTCACCCATAATTGCTGCTTTGTCTATGACCCTGCCTCACCACTCCTGTATGACTCTCTGCAGGGACAACAATCTGACCAAACTCCAGATATACTGGTATTTGGGCTGATTTTGGAGTGAGGGTGGACACCCTAGTGGACACCCTCACCATTCCCCAACCAGCTTTCTGGTACTTCTGGGTGACCTGGCGCCCAAAAATATACTCCACAGCATCCATAGTATCAGTAATAGTACTTTTAATTCTCAGACAACTTCATTTGCTTAATACTGTCATCCCATAGGAGCACACCAATTTTGATGCCAATGTGTAGCTGAAGTCATATAATGTTCAGAAATAAATGAAATACCAGAATATTTAGCTAGCAACAAGAGTTTGATAAACCAATGACAATAACTTAATGACCTCATTGGAGATACAACAGTTTTCACAAATTTGCTTGTCACTGTACTTCAATTTTGCTCTTACTTATCTGGAGACAAATGTATTACAATCAACTATGTCTACTATGTGAAATATGCTCCTCTAAAAAGGAAATTATTAAACATGTTTTATTATTAAATATTTTATTGGAGAAATAATAAGCAGATACTTCCTTAAAGTCAGTCAATAGCCACTAATGTGTTCATATACATTGTCACTTGTTATTAGAAAAATGCAAGTCAGAATAATGAGATACCATCTCACTAGTGAGAAAGGTGTCACAAAGACTAACAACCAAACTTGGCTAGGATGTGGTGAAAAAGGAAGGTGGGAATGTCATCTGGATGAATGTCGATGTAAAACAGTGGAGGAACTTCTTTAGAAACTTAGAACAGAGCTTCCATATGATTCGGAGATTCCACTTTTTGTCATTTATCTCCCTAACCCCCACCCAGGACACACACACACACACACACACACACACACACACACACACACCTAAACACTGAACAGAGCTTCCATAGGATTCAGAGATCCCACTTTTTGTCATGTACCCTCCTATCTCCCCACCCAGGACACACACACACACACATATATATATATATACACACACACAAACATTAATTGGAAAGATATAGGCATATAGGCACACCTATCCTGTTTATCGACTTAAACAATGCTAAAATATGCAAAGAACCCAAGTGTCCAACACTAGATGATTAGAAACTGTAAATATGAATATGACTAGAGGTTTCTATATGTGGTAGAATACTGTGCAACTGTAAGAAAAGATGAAATCTTGCAATTTGCTATAATTTGGATGGAACTACAGGGTATCAGTAACATAAGTCAGCCTGAGAAGGGCAAATGCCTGATGATCCCACTCACGGAAGCAAAGGCAGAGAAAGCATCAAATGTTGAGAAATCCTTGGTCTCAGTTCACAAAACCAAGCAGTTGGTGGAGTGAATAGAAAGGAAGAGGACTAGGAGTGGGCAAGGGGAGTATCTTAGGTTCTTTGGGGGATGTTAAAGGGGCAGTAACTTTGCATATCAAAACCAAAGATATTAACACAACTGTAACCATATCACATAAACACATACATAATCAACATGGTTTTTTTTTTTCAAATTAAAACATATATATACTGGACGCATCTAGAGTTCATGCATCCCACATTCCAATATCACATGGTATGGAGAATCTGCTCTATTATTATCTGTGTTGAATTATTTTTTATATTTTCACATTATTTTTAGCCACATATAGTGGTGTTTGAGGTGTTAATACATTCTGCCTAGTTTCCAGCCTTCAGACAAATCAAAGATCCCAGGCCTAAGGGTCCACTCTCGAAGTACGAAGGAATTCTAGCCAACCATCTCCAGGGACCACCTTCAGGACACTGCCTGAAATTTCTGGAAAATTACCCGAAATGGGCGGTCCTGGGTGAGAAATCGAAACTTAGCAGCAACCCTAGGAGTGGTTTTGAAACTGTTTATCCCTCACACCCACCTTTGGGTGCAGCCCAGATCTTGGGTTGGAGGGTGAAGGGAATGCAGACCACCAAACTTTCTGGGGACCAAGAAGGAAATCACACAAACCCAATAGTTTATGTCTCAGCCCTGCTCAATCTCTGGGTGCTGCTGGGGTATGGAAAATTAGAAATGTGGGCTAACTTAATTAATAGGCATCAGGCCCAGTGCCAGTGTGCATCAGGACTGAGTCACTTGAGCAGGGTTCCGGGTGGGGAGGGTGTTTCCACGCTGCTGTCATTCATGGCATGTCCTGCAGGGGGTCATGAGGTCCAGCTCCACAGCTCTGAAATACTGCAGATGCGCCATTAAAACCGGTTTTATTTGCTTGTTTTAGTGGTTGATTTTGTTTTGGAGACTCCTCTGCTGTGACTCCTCATTCTACCTTTTGGAATTAATCCTGGCGATGTTGGGGGGTGGGGGTGGGCATACCATATGGGATGCCAAACATTGCACCTTGCCTACCTGCAAGGCAAACACCTGTGCTGTGGCTCTGGCCCCAATCCTACTGTTCTCTTTGCAGAAATTTTTTATGCAAGTGTTTTCCTGAACCCTATTGGGGAGTGCAGGGGAGGGGGGGCTGAAAGTCTCCACTGTTTTACACAGGGCTGTGCTTTCCAGGCCCCTAGAGTGCTGATACCCTAATATTCTAACTGGAAACCAGGTCCTGCTGGCTTCTGGTATGGCACAGTCCCCTTGGGTTTCTAAGTGCTTTTTGCAGAGCTGCCAGGGCAGGTGGTCAGGCTCATGGAAGTTTTCTGGGCCCTTCTGGGGGCGGGGGGAGATACAAGAATCCAGCTTTATGGTTCATGGATACTATAGAGCAGTGGTCCTCAAACTACGGCCCGTGGGCCACATATTGTATTTGTTCCCATTTTGTTTCTTCACATCAAAATAAGATGTATGCAGTGTGCATAGGAATTTGTTCGTAGTTTTTATTTTTAACTATAGTCTGGCCCTCCAATGGTCTGAGGGACAGTGAACTGGGCCCCTGTTTAAAAAGTTTGAGGACCCCTGCTATAGAGGGAGATGGTAGCTTTGGGTTCCACTGATCTCTGTGACACTCCCCTTCGGATCTCTGGGTGATCATAACCTGGCAGGTGAAGTATTGCTCCCTTTGTGCTTTATTCAGACACCTTTGGTGGAGAGGCCAATCCCCAGAGCATTACTAATTCAGGGCATCAAAGAAACAAAGAAACAAACAGTCCCTTGGGGTTCACTATTCAGCCAGAAAAGGGGACCTCCAGTCCCCAGCTACTCTCTCACCAATCTCTCATCCAGGGAAGAGGACAGTGTCCAGAATGTGGTTCTTGAAGGAAGTACTCTGGACAAACCAGTGTCATCACTGCTCAGACTAGAAGTCTAGCTCTTGGGTCCCCTCACAGTATTGCTCGCTGGCAGAGATCTGGTCGAAAAACACCTTTGAGCACAGCCCTGGAGGCCACCTGATTCCTGAAAAAAAAAAAAAAGTTTTGCAGCTCATTGGCAAACCATGGGTCTCACGTTGAGGGAAGAAGAGGGATTTAGCACAGTAGGTCTGCCCCAGGAAGGTATTAGAGAAAGGTTATCAGGGGTCCCCCGTACAGCGCCCAAGGGTGACAAAAAAAAAAAAAGCAGTGAGTGAGTGGGAGCCCACATCACCCATCCTCCCTCTCAATTCTAAAAGGGAGGCTATTTAGGACATAAATTTGGGTGACTCCATGACTGTCAAGTACCAGAATTACCACAAAAGCTATGGGTTTTTGGGTGGTGTGAAGGGAGGGAACACAACTGGTAAAGCTTTAGGGCTCACTCCTGATTTAGCGGTCAGGGAGGACCATATGGGGTGCCTGGGCTGGAACCCGGGTTAGCCATTTGCAAGCATAATAACTCTCCAGCTCCTCACTACTCCTTTTAAGAAGTTTTAGTACAGTGCAAGGGGCTTGTCTTTCAGGTGACAGACATGAGCTCCATCTCTGGCACCCATATGGTCTCTGGAGCCCTATCAGGAATGATTCCAGAACGCAGAGTTGGGAGAACCCTAAACCGTTGGGTGTGCCTCCCCACCAAAGGAACGATTACTCTTTTCAAGGGGGTGAAATTGTGCCAGTCTTTGACAAAAAAATTTTCGGTTTCCATTTCCCAGAATTGGTAGCCAGATCAGGTTGAGGGGGGTATAATTCCATATATAACCACTAGAGGGGAGCCAAGCCCAAGATGAAAGAGGGAGTGCAGCCAGACTGGTGTTCAGTCAGAGGGGACCTGGGAGAGAGGCACTGAGGTGGTCTTGGGGACTCAAACTTGTTTAGTCGCAAATGTGGAGTCGCCACACTCCTGAGGCAGAGTCCAAGTTCCCTCTTAAGGGGGTTGGGGGACATCAGGGATGTCTCCTGGGCTGCCTCCCTTTGGGTAGTAATGGGGTCCTTCTCACAGTTGCTCCAGATGTATCAGATGTACTACCGGTAGTCCCCAATGCTCCGCTCTCTTCTCCTCCTCAGCCCCAGCTGACTCTCCTCTTTTCCACCAACCCATTCCCTTCCCTACAGGTTTCACCATATTTCTTTTTTTTGGGGGGGTCACACCTGGCCGTGCTCAGGGGTTACTCCTGGCTCTATGCTCAGAAATCACTCCTGGCAGGCTCAGGGGATCATATGGGATGCCTGGATTCGAACCACTGACCTTCCATGCTATCTCCATGCTATCTCTTCGGCCCCTTCACCATATTTCTGTCTCCAACAATCTCTCTTCTTCTTCACTTACCTGGAGGCCTCTGCAGTCAGGTGGGGACACCAAACCCAGTCCTCCAAGTGCCCTTCAAGTCTATGCCAGACACTTGTGCCTAGACTCTTCACAAATATCTGACATCTGCCTCTTCTGAATCTGAGTCTTAGGTCTCCATCCTTTTGGGGTGCGTATTAGAGATCTGCCCCCAAAGGTCTTACAATTCAATGGGGTTTCATTCCTCCCACAGGACCCTTCTCCCAATGTTCCCCTCCTTCCAGAGAACTCTCAGCCAGAGCCTTGGAACAGAGGGAACAGGGGTTGCTGGTGACGTGCCACGTGCCACTTTCTAGAAGGGGCATCAAAGAGGGTCCAAATGTTCCCTCTCCCAATGCTTCCCCCAAACAGGGTGCCAGGGCCCCCAGATCCTCTGCCTTTGAATTCTGTGATCAGAATCTACAGCCTCAGGGGTTCTTCTAGGCTGGCCCCCCTCAATTGCTAGGAAGTTTGAACAGAAACTGGTGAAACTGCAGATGGGGAGCAGGGAGGCTGGGCAAAGCAGGAAAGCTACAGGGGAAGAAAGGGAGTAAAA